>OY101449.1:5744194-5911349 GCA_956483635.1 Panzeria rudis
GTTTTCTGCAATTGTTGGTAACGAATTATTTTTAGAGATAAAAATTGTTTATTTTTCCTTGTGAAAATAAGTCCATAAGTAGCAGAGCAATTAATAGAGAATTCTAAACGACATTTCTGATAAATTTCTAATTTTAGCTTCGACTTTTCTTCGAAATTATTACGACAGGATGTAAGTTACTCTTCAGATAATTATATTTTTCTTATACCTTTACCAATTATTCCTTTAATTCCTACTAAATTGAAGGGTAAATTGTATTCGGCTTTATCGCCGAATTTGCTAGCCTTACCATATTTTCATAAGTTCCCAATTCCTTCAATCTTCATACCAAATAAAATAAGTAATAAATTGTATTTTTATTGTCTTGTCTATATTAATGCACAATTTAACTGCAAACACACACCCATTCACATAAAGCCTTAACACAAAAAGCACACGTATGCAAAGGAAATAGCAAATACACCTGCAAAATATTTAATAAATTAAAAAACAAAATAAAATAAAGTGGTATAACAAACGGAAATAAACAAAAGTGATAAAATTAGTTTATAACCAAAGCAAAAAAGTAGAACAAAAACACATTAAAAGGTACCATAATAATAATGTTACAATAAAGATATAAAAAATATTAAACAGAAAACAATAATTTTCACCTTAAGCACGTTTCCGGAAAAGCAGAAAAACATAAAAAGTTTTTTAATCTTGCAATAAACAAAAATAAATTTAGCCAGGATTTTATATACAACTGATTAGTACAGATAAGGACGACACCTTTTATACACTTGTATTTTGGTTCACAAATTATATGAAAAAAGAAAAACACCCAGACACACACACATATGCTAACAAAGTTATGTTAAGGCATAAATAAACTGCGAAAGTCTGAGATTATTCGCACCATTGTGCAGATACCTAGAGGGCAAATAGGAATAAAAGCGACATATGTATAAGCAGACACCAAATCAACATTTATGCCTGTAAGTGAGCTGGAAATTATGATGGCTATGATATATGAAAGTCGTAAAATATATGTTATAATAACCAATAAAATACATGTGTAAAATTACGTTTAATTTTAGCTGCAGGTGTTTTATATGACTTTATGGTTAAATTAAAGAAATCGTTTTTGTTAAAAGTCAATTAAAACCAAGAAAACAATAACTCTTAGAACAAAAATATAAATAGGTTACATTCAAAACATAATTATATATTGTATCTCATCAATAAATACTTTAGCTTTTTTTCTGCTGACAAAATACACCCCACTCTTATTTTATACAAATCTGTCATTCGTTACTTGAACGTTTATTTAAAACACCCAAGAGAGAGCTAAAGAAAAGCAAACTTTGTTTTTAAGAAAACAAATTGTGTTTCCATCGTAATAATTTCAGTCGTAAATATGTTATATTCAATGATATTCGATCATTGGAATAAAATTTGATTGTTAAGGAAAGGAATCATATACAAATTTGTAATTCGTGACTTGTCTAATTGTATGTTTTTTGTTTTTGTAGTAGTTTCTAATACTTGATATTAGGGTTTTGTTGTTGTTTTTGGTTCTGGAGAAGAAGAGGATTATAGAATTAGCCACAGCAGTGGTACAAAAAATTAAAACTAGGCGAAAAACCGTATGCAGAATATAAGCAGAAAGCAAAGGAAATAAAACAACTTATGAAACAAATTATTTTGTTTATTAATTCTTTGGCTTTGATTTAAAGGAGTTCTAAGCAATTAAAACGATATTGTCATACAGTGAGGTAGCGAATGACAAAAATAGTATGTAAAAAAAAAATCATTATGTTAAAACAAAAAAATCATAATACATTTCTTAAGGATACTGTTTCCGCAGTCCACAGAAAATTGGTCATTCATCACATATTTTAAGAATTTGAAATAATAAAGTTCATATATCATTTTTTCCTTTTTGTATTATGTTTAATGAACTTGCGCTAAATTAATTTGATGACCAAAAAAAATTTAATTATTTCAGTTTTAAGTTCGGTTTTAATTAAATTTTTCAATTATATTATGATTTTAATTAGAATTAAATATGAAGCATGTAGACAGAGGGTTGAACTGACATGTTTCGAGAGCTTCCGCTCTTCCCGTCAGAGTTCTTTACCGTGTAGACCACTCGACCGAAGTCGATAGTTTGCAGTCAAGAGTTGAATATCATTTACCTTTAATAAGTTCATACTGTCACTCTTAGAGCTGTATTTCATTTGATAGTTATTGATATTCACTTTTTTCCTTATGTGTTCTGTTTAGCTCCTTTTTTTCTTTGTCTACATGCTTCACATTTATCTCTAAATAAATATATAATTTAATTGAAAACTTAAATTAAAACTGAACTCAATTAAATTAAATTTCTTTGGATATAAGCCCATACATCTCGACTAAAATTCATAGCTTAATTGTTAAACTGTAAAGGTACCTAACAAACATCCACACAATAGTAATTGTAATTATCAATGGTAATTCATACTAGAATAGAGAAATAACATTTATCTCTGAATAAAAATGAATTGAAATTATTTTCAATTAAATAAATTTACTTGATTATTTGTAAAATTTCTACTTTTAAAGAGGCTGATTGAGAGATTTTATTATAACTTGAGAATAGCCTTTAGATGACTTCGTGATATTGTTCCTATTCCTCCAATTCTTTTTTTCCATTCCTCCAGTTAATCTATAAATACATGAGCGCCGATGATTTTGTGTAGCATTAATAACGAACTAAAATCTGATTTAAAATCTTTAATCAAAACTTAATAATTAAAAGCATGTTTTGAAACGAATTGCCCAAAACTACAGTAATTAAATAAAAAATATATAATTACTGTCAAGTCAGCTCCAAAAATAAAAAGAAAAAGTACTAAAATTTACTTGTATCTTTTAAAAATTTTCCTACTTTGCTGTTTTGTTTGCAACTTACAATTAACTTTTATCAGTGACAGGTTTTCAAAACTCCATTCAAAATGTCTATTACCCTAGACTTTACTTTGTGCTAGATGTTACCTTTTATTGTGTCATATTACCACCTCCAGTAATTGTGTTCATTTATAAGAAATACAATTTGGTTTCTAAACTATTACTTATCAAGTATTCTATAACAATCTAGCATATTTAGCTGGTGGCTTTGAATACAATGACAAAATAAGTGAATTCATGTACAAATACACAAACTCATCAAAATTAATTGAAAAACGCATGTTCTTTACAACCTAACACGCATACAACCACAATATTACATTGACATGTCAAATATTTACAATATTACATACTTTCGTGTATTTAAATATGTTTGTATGTGCCTGAACTAACAAAAGTGAAAGTGTTGCAATATAATCAAATACTCTTGTTGTAACATATAAATGAATCTATGTGTTTGTAGAATAATTGGTATTCATATTTTCGTGGCTTTTATGAAAAAGAACGTATGTATTAAAATAATATTATTACAGATGGAACAGAAATATTAGCAATTGAAAACAGTGAAAGCCAATAAGTTCAGCTATTCGCCGCGCTGAACAATCTAGCGCAATTAGTGAAAGAGCCAACATATATTTCGTGTGCTGATGGGCACCAAAACAATACTCTAGACCTTTTTCCCACTTCACAACTCGATAAGTATGAAGTAAGCATTAATGCACCTCTCGGTAACTCGGATCATTGCACCATTTCCGCCTCTTTTTCGTTCTCAAAACTTCGCAGTGCCTCACGAAAAGCGACGAGACGTTCAAAATATATCTACGAAAAGGCTCGCTAGATTGAGCTCAACGATTCTTTTCCAGCATATCAACTGGAAACTATGTTTCCTAGACAATAATGTCAATCCTACGGCGAAAATGGTTGAAAATACCATTTTCCGTGGAAAGAAAGCTTTCATTCCATCAAAGCTACTCGTGATTAAACCCATAGCGAAGTCTTGGTTCAATCAGACGTGCAGAAATGCATTCAGATCCAGAGAGGAGGCATTCAGTATCTGGCGTAGTAACATAGCGCAGATACTGATTCGGTACGCAAAAGGAAAAGATCTTCATGTGGCAGAGTACTAATGCGTGAAAAAGCTTTGTTCTTGCTGTCCCTCGTAATAGCAAGAGCTTCTGGTCATTCGTTAAAAGAGTAAAGGATAATGCTAGTTCTTCAATTCCGACTCTTTTTGTAAAGCTAACCTTCTAGCTGAATTATTTGCAAGTAATTCTCATTTGCCGGAAAGCCATTAACCACTGCCCGTGCTCGAAAGAGTATCTGTAACTATGCCAAAAATAGTTTTTCCAGCCAGTGCAGTTCAAAGATTTTACGGAGCTCAATGTAAACAAGTTTCCTGGGCCGGATCGCATTCCAGCACTAGTGTGGAAGCAGTGCTCTACGACGCTGGCGCGTACATTGGCAACCCTATTCAGCACTTTGTACTATGCTGGTGATTTTTTAAGGTGTTGGAAGGTTGCTAACGTAATGCCAATCCCCAAAAATGGAGAGGCTAGTAACCCTGAAATTACCTGAAAATTTCGATCTTGTGAAGTATTTGGAGTCCAACAGTTTACTCAGCTACCGGCAGTATGGCTTCCGTAGGGGACGCTCCAAGGGTGACCTATTGGCATTCCTTTCGGAAAAATGGTGCACACAATACACCATTTCGGCGAAAGTAGGGTGGTGGCTCTAGATATTTTCAAGGCATTTGATAGAGTGTGGCATGGAGCATTTTCTCAAAACTGGTTGCTTTTGGTGTCGGTGATGACTTCTCTCGATTTATATCGAGTTTTCTCAGGGATCATACTTTAAGAGTTCACGATTAATTCAGGTGTACAGCAGAGCTCCGTTCTTTTTCCTACGCTATTTCTTATACTTTTAAATGACCTTCTCTGTCAAACTCTCAACCTTATATACCTACGCTTTCGCAGATGACAGCAGCATTTGCCACTCATACTCATTCAGCGATAGTCCAAGCCTGTCGGCGATTGGCAACATAAGGAAAATTATGAATGAGACACTTAATCGCGACCTTATAACAATCTCCAAATGGGGTCAAGTGAATAGGGTAGATTTTAATGTTCGCAAGACCCAATTTTTTATGCTTACACACAGGCGTGTTACCGAACATGCTGCTTCGTCTGTAATTATGGACGGTATAGATGTTAAGAAATCAGAAGCTCTTGATGTTCTTGGCATGAAAATCCAATGTGATGTTTAATGGAACGACTACATTTTTCATATCTCAAAAGAAGCATTCAAGTGCGTCTTGAGACGGTCTGATCTTCTTAATATTTATACTTCCTGCATCCGACCGAAAATGGAATACAACTGTGTCGGCCGGTGCTTCAAAGTCTATTTTGAAGCTACGAAGAAGCTTATCGGCCAGTAGGGTAGCCAACTCTATTGACTCACTGTAGCAGCGAAGCAATGTGGGGTGTGTTTCACTTTTCTATCGTTATTACAACGGAATGTGCTCTAATAATATCAGGGAACTTGTTTCCGAAACATTATCGTTTTTGCGTACAACACGTTCTTCAATAAGAGCAAATCCTTCTGTTATCGGTCTGTCAGTGAATCGTACTAAGCATTGTAGAGAAAGTTCGTAATTTGGCCGAACGGTTCGTATGTGGAATAAACTACCAGCAGAGGTCTTTCCGATAACTTTCAGTGTGAAAAAGTTCAAATCTAATCCCTCTATCCTCCTTCCCATAAAAAATTTTCTTTGTTCCGACACAATGCATTGCATAAGTAGGGGTCATCCCCTGAGTGGTGGTCCTAAAAAAAGTGGATAATAGTAGCCACGCATATCAGTAAAAGTCATTTAACGTCGTACAAAAATCAAAAAAATTGGAATATGAACTGTATTGTTTTAAAGCTTTAAAATATATAATGATTAAGCAATAGTCTGTAGATTGTTGAGACATAACATTCTCCTAAAAAAAATATATATTTTATATATATATTTTTTTTTTTTGTTTTACCATATGAACATATAATATTTTTATCATTCGTTACCTCAGCTTAGGTCGTTATGATTTCTATATTATTTCATCTCGTTTTAATTGCTCCTTTCGAACCAAGCTAACGAATTAATAAGTTAAAAAAATTGTTTTGAGTGTAACTCCCTATACCTTTCCCTTGCTTTTTGCTCATATTCTGCATACCGTGTTTCGTCTAGTTTTAATTATTCGATATAACGTTTTTTAAACCTTCCTCGCTGGTTAAGTTAATTTTCCTCTCCTTAAGAATTCAACACAATAACAACCACACTGAAATCAGATACCAGAAACTACTACATCCTAAATCCATACAAATAGACAAGTCACCAATTACAATTTTTTTTATATGTTTTACAACAAAATTTTAAGGAAATGTTGTAAAATAATTGAACTATTTACAATTCCAACACATTTTATTATTATTATTTTTTAATAACTTATGATTTTACTCAATACTCGTCTGAATTTATGGAATAAATATTCAAGTAACGAATGACGAATCTCATGCTAAAAATTTGTCAATAGATGTTTAAACTCCTCATCTTTTTAATAACTTTTTATTTGCATTGCATGTAATACTCAGAGAGCTCTTATAAATTTGTACAGCTCACCTTTTTATTAATTTATTTGATAATAATATTTAATAATAAAAGAAAAGTCACGAATGACAAACAACATGTAGATTTAGATTCACAAAGCAAATACGTTCGAAATAATCATATTAATAAAACAATTAGCTACTGGCTTGAGCTTTTCACATGTTTACATGTTCATATATACTTAAGTATAAAATCAAACCAAAAAAGTTTGTCTTGAGTAGAACAAAAATCAGAAAAATGGGAATGAAGAAAAATAAACCGATGGCAACGCTGGGAAAGTGAACTTTAATATCAGCTTGAGAGTGATTTAATTCTCGTATTCAATTTTCGCGAAAAAGTTGTATATATAAGAATTAAAATCACATTCAACAGAGCCACCTGACAAGTGGTGATAGCAAATACACGTGAGCACTGACGATGGAAGTGTAGCGGCTTCCGACAGTGGCGCTACTCTGTTCTGCTGTGTACGTTGAAAAATTAAGTTGATGTTAATTTTTCCATTGTTCCTTGGAATATTAATCATACCCAATTCTTTCTGAATATAACGTTACGAACCTTAGCCTAATAATCAATTTAGATTCACAAAGCAAATACGTTCGAAATAATCATATTAATAAAACATGTAGACATATTTTTAAAATAAAAACCAAAGCACTATTTTTTGAATTTTCTCTTTTTTTGTGGGAATGAGAACTGAGATGAAACTGAGATGCTTACTTTTATATACGGTTATTTATTTTTGCATTTGTTTTTGTTTTTTGTATATAATGAACTTAAGGCGGAGACAAAATAAATTTATGAAATGTGAATCAAATATCATTTTGTAGGCAGAAAAAATAAAAATATTTTCTTTCGTATAAGATGAAGAATTTATTACAAAGTAAGTATATTGCATACAGTAAATGTTATAATAATTTTTCCACAATAGTGTTGTTTTGAATATAAATTCACATTTATCTCAGAATTTTTAAAAAAAATTTTTATGTTATTTGAAATTAATTTAAATCAAAATCGACAGAACAGCACATACGTTGTTTTCAATGGAAACCACAAACTTATTATTCAGCAGTAACTACACATGCAAGTGTAGGCTCATGTTAAATTATGTCTGTACTTGTAAACGTTATAAATTATGCGATGCGTTTTTGAAAACGAATGGCAAATAAATTTTATTAAGCTTGACACATATCGATTATACGAGGGTATCTTTGAAAAAAATTTTTACCACTAAAGATATTATTTGCGCTTCAAAATAGAGCATCAGAAAACCATGAAATATTTTAATGTCTCTAGAAAGCCAATATTTTGCTATCGATGGAAATAATTGAATGTTTCAGTCTAATACGGGATTTAGGCGAAGCCTTTTTAGTTTTACCATCAAATCTAAAAAATAAAGCTAAAAAGTCTTCGTCTAAATCCTGTATAAGTTAGATAATTATTATCGTGACTAATATTATGTTTAAAATATGAAACTACAGCAATATTATGTTTGCGATAACCATACATTGCTAGCCATAACCATAATATAGTTGTGTAGCTATGAATTTTTCTGCGTGTAGTTTTATTAATTTACGTAAAAATGTCTTAATCGAAGTTCGCAGTCATTTTGGCTGCTATTCCCTAAGTCTGTTTATTTTTTGGTCCTATCCCTCTATGTTTATTTGTCTGTTTGTCCAATGCTGCGTTTGATTTTTGGAAAGCTGAAAATTACATCTAGATCTTTATGTTACATTGACCGTTTTACTAAAGCTTCGATAATTTTTCTTTTAAAAGTCTGCGATAATTTTCTTTCAAACCTCGTTTATTACTATTGTTTTCTCTTTTATTGTGCCTTCCTTTATACGTCCGCTGACATTTTGTGTTAACTCATCCAATTCGTTATTACTTTGCTCTGTATGTTTTGCTGCATATTTAGTGGCCTTATCCGCTATACGAGTATCGTATTGCAACCTCTCCTTTATCCTTTCCATACGTACATATAAATTTACAATTTGTAAACAATTCAATTAGATTGAAACGAACTTTATGCGCAAATTGGTTTTGAATTATTAATTTATATTTGTATAAACTCGTACTTGTTTGGACAATGATGATGGCATTAAATTAAGTTGCGTAAAATTATTGTCTTTAAATTCAGGGTGACGTTTGTATGGCTCACGTTTTACGAGTTATTAGTAGCTGGAATTTTATTAAACAGTTGCAATATTAAATAAGAAAAAGTCCTAAGTAAAAGTTTTTCCTGCATTCTTCAAAAAGCTTTTTATTTTAGTTTTAAAAATTTTCTGTGGTTTTAAAAATGATGCCAGTGTTTATTGCTTTCATATCCACAAAAAATTTCGTTAGTGCGCGGTGCAAAGGACTCTTTACTAGTACTTTAAATGTATTGCTTTCTAATTCCCTCTAGCTGCAATACCGTATTATCTATATATCCAATATCATTTAAGTTAAGAATAACCTCAGGTAATGTAGTGTAGGCGATTAAGGTGGTATAGCTTCATTACTCTGAAGCTAACAACATAGGCATAATTGTACCAGTCTTAAACGATTGACGTTCTCAGATAGTTAAGGGTGCGACTGTGTATTCGATTTTTGGATGTCCTGAAAATAACCGATCGTCAAAAATATGCATAGTCGCGTGATTGACTTCCTACATTTCCCATAATAAAAATCATATAATTGTCCCATTTAAAATTTCATTTAGTTTTCAACTTTAAACTTTTTAATTTTTCTTCTTTCGTATTGAAATTGTCATTTTTAGTTCATGTCATTTCAATTAAATGACACTGACTACTCTTAATGGGCTTTACAGCAATTAAATGAAAACTAAAATGGAACGCAAATAACCAAAAAGTGATTTTTTAGTTTATTTTTTTCCAGTAATTTTCGTTTGAACATAATTAAATTGTACGTGAGAGTATTCACTTTTATAACTCATACGACCTGCTGTCGCTACTGCTATTGTCGACGCATTCATCAGCAAGCAGTTACCGGATGGCGCATATGGAAGCGTATAAACAACTTGTTTCAAACGTATTCATTTTGATGTACTAAGTCATAGTTTTTGACCCCATTACATATATAATCTGGATGTTTATTAAGTATTCTGCTTTACAAGTATCGTAAATATGCTGGGAGATATTTGCTTTAGTGGGCGTAGTATTTGTCTGCTACTGATGTCTGTATATATTATTTGCTGTCTGCTATATGCAATTTCATTTAGTATCAGGTTTTAACCAAACAACCACATTTGCAACCACCAAAGCCCATTAAAATAATATAATGTTTGCCAATACTCTCTTTTATTTTCAAATTGTTTCCCAACTATAGTTCCTATAGAATGTTTGCAATAAAAAAATGTGTATAGTTTTAACCATAGAAAACATTAAACAACGAGGACTATTTAGTATAAAATAAATATACATAATATAATTGTATTGTATGGGAGAAAAAGCTATTTCGCAAAACATTGGCTTTTAATTCAACATACTGAAACTCTTACACAGCCTCTTGAATAAAAACTATTAAGGATCAAACACACAAACTGTAGTTAAATAACGTTGGTCGTTTAACTAACGATTTTTAAATATATATCATTGGTTATACCACCATCATTAGTTTGCGATAGATACTATGAAGTTTAGCCTACGAATGGGCCAAGCAATTAGAAAATATGACTTTTCAGCACCCTAAGCAACATAACTACAAATTCTACCAAATTTTTCGCAACTCTTAATTTTCGATGGCTGGAAATTATTTTAAGGCCACACAGAATAACCTAGAAAGTGTTCTAAGGAAAGTATTTTCTCCACCTAACAAATGTTAAATAATTTGCATAAAACCATTTTTTTTTCATACATAAATGAATAACTTTTTGTACAATCAAATGTATGTATTTGATTGCATATGTAACGGAAATGACTTTTTGAATTTGAGGTTAAATCAATGCATTTTATAACTTCATTATTATATGAAATTAAAACGTTTTTTTTCTCAAATATGTTTGTACTCCTACATTCATGACATATATAGAAATTAAAAATTATCTGAATTTTAGAAATATCATAAATAAATTTAAAAATTTTGTTATCATTTTGCATACAATTTATCACCACAAAATAACAAGTTGTAGTAAAATGTTTCATGATTTTTATCATTTTATATTTATGCAAAATGTTGCAAATAATATTATCATACAAGTATATTTTTTAATAATTGAAAATCGTTTTTTCGTTTTAATATTATAGACATTAAGCCAATTAAACATGAATTCCTTTAGGCTCTTTGTTTCTGTTTTTTAAATAAATATTTTTTTTCAACAAATGATTGGAGAAATTAACGAATCGTTAATCAATAATAATGTTATTTATAATTATTATTGTTATTAGCATTGTAAATAATTTATTCCATAATATTTAATATATATGCATAAAAATATTGACCTACTTGGATAAGAGAGAGATGCGAAAAAGAGAGTACTACCCAGCAAAAAAAAATCAATATTTCAAAGCACTTAATACTTAGCAACAAATTCTTCCAAAAATGCTTTAACGTTTGCAGAAGAACACGAACAAATAGACTCGAATACTTATTAATTTGGGATGATAATTTTAAAATGTAAAAACTATAAGCAATGCAACATAAACATTGAAGATTTATCTTCTCTCGCTGACGTTAGGGCTTCTTGGAAGCACTAACGTAAGTGAGAACCTTAAAATATGTTCTACACTTGTATACACGAAGAGAACACATACATACAGCATATGTGTATACACGAATAGTACGTTTTAAAACTAAAGCCGGCTTCAACCAGTACTTTTGGCTGAGTTGTTGGTGCGTTGGATTTAAACCTGAAGGAGCGTAGTTCAATACCAGCTGTAATCAATATGACAAACAGTGAGTAAAATACAAAATTAATAGTTAAGAGTAAGAAATAATAAGCATAAATTATACGTTAGCTTATTTGGAACACATCCATCCATTATCCTCTTCAATCCATATCAAACCATTTTTTCCATATATTTCCAGCCTTAGTGCTGAATATATTAGCATTTTTGGAAACAGAAATTATTGCTTCTAAGCGGCTCAACGCGAACAAAAATCATGCATAATAAAAGCGCCATTGCAATAAATTAAATATATTGCATGAGACATATGAAATTAAATATATTGCATGAGACAAAAATTAAAAAAATTTATTTAGAAAAGTTAGCTGTAGTTGAGTCAGTGTTAATGCTCTTGCTAAGAGAGGTACAAACTAAAGAGTACTATTACATATTAAATTAAAAAAATACATTGCATAAGAAAAAGAAATTTCAAAAACCTTTTTCTAGAAAATTTAGCTATAAAGAAAAATCGTATCATAAAAAATAGTATTATTTACATTAATAAAATTTTATATTAAACATCTTTATATTTCAAAATTTTTTATGAAATAAGAATTTTATAGCATGCAAGTAAAAGACTAACATATTAATTTGATTATTTTTATTGGCGTTAAAAGATGTAAACTATTTTTAAAATAATCCAAAGGAAGCTTATGGTCAACTAAAAGTATATGGGTAAAACTCATTTAACATCAGAAAGGAAAGCAATTGATAGATGAACATTGTTATTTTAAAATATGTAATGAATGAGCACTTGTCCCTAGATTGTGGAAATATAATTGTCATCTTAAAAACATGTATTTTTTATCATGATATTTTTGTCATTCATTAATTCGTTTTAGGGCGATATTATGTCAACTCGTTTTAATTGCTTAGAACTATTTTGAATCAAAGCCAAAGAATTAATACATAAAGTTAATTATTTCAAGAGTAATATCTGTTGCCTATCCCTTGCTTTATGCTCATATCTTGGATAATGTTTTTTGTTCAGCTTTAATTTCCTTCTACAACATTTATATAGTTCATATAGTTTTTTCTACTTTAAAGCCCAAAACAATAACAACAAACAAAGAAATTATATATTATAAGCTATCACAGTGAAATGCATATAAATAGACAAGTCACGAATTAAAATTTTTTTTGATATATCTTTTTCTTCATTATAAAATTTTCAGCAAATGGTCTATGATAATTGAGTTATTTACAACTCAAATTATCGCAATTGCAACATAATTTGTTATTTTCAAATAATTCTGCCTGAATTTGTGGAATAAATATTAAAGTAACGAACAACGAACTGTTATCAACTCGATGAATCTCATGCTACAAAATTTTCAATAAACACTTGAAGTTTACATGTTTTTGTATATAATTTTTTTTTGCATTGAAATTATTGCTTATAGAGTTTAAATTAATTCATATCAAATACACTCTTTGTGAACACCCAGTGTATATTGTAACGACTTGTATCTTTTATTGATGGGCAATATAAGAGGAAGATATATACAAATACTCTCTGAGAGTACAAACAAATACTCCCCGAGTATCGTATTATTTATGACTTTTTCAAATCAAAAGTGTACAAGTGTATTTCATATTTATATGAACACTACCAACAAAAAATTTTACGTACAAAATACTACTTTATTTATTTACTAAATGTTACAAATACAAATTATAGCATAACATAATTTAAACGAAAATAGTAACAAAGACCTTCACTCGTTGTAGAGAAACAGACCAGAGTATATGGTGGGAGTCGAACCCACAACCTCCAAACTGAAAGGCTAGCACACTACCCACTAGCCTACCGAGGCAACCACATTTAAAATATAGTATTTAATAATATAATGCGCACGATATAATGATACAAGAGGTTTTGTAAATTAGCAAATGATATATTTGATAATAATATTTCGTATTAAAAAGAAAAGTCACGAATGACAAACAACTTGTAGACACACTTTTAATATAAAAAAACAACGCATTTTCTCTAAATATTTTATATTTGCTAAGAATAAGAAATGAAACTGATAGTTACTTTTATTTACGTTTATATATTTCCGAATTTGTTTACTGTTTTTGTTAATAATGCAATGTATAAAACTATTTCATAAAGTGGTGACAAATGGAATAAACGAAATAAGAGTGAGATATCATTTTGTAGACAGGAAAAAATGGAATTTAAAACCAAATTTTCTTTAGTTTTAATAATTTTCATTCATTACTGTTGGAGAAATGGTATTAAATATGTATGAACAAAATATATGACTTTTTAATCTAATCCATATATGTAAGTTCTACCACATTTTCCAGATGCAAGTTTTGTTTTTTATCGCTTAAAGCGCTTTTGGTCCATTTTGATTGTATTTTAAAATAATATTATTTTTTAATCGTTTAACAATAAAAATAAATGGACATGCTTAAATTGCAGTTTACATAACAAACACAGACATTATGAGTAATTTGAAATGTATTTTATAAAAATATGTATGAATTAAAAATTATCACACTTATATTATGTTCATTAAAAAATGTTAACGTGTGAGTTAATTTTAAATTATTTCAAAAGAAATTAAATGTCATGGGCAAATAATTGTAAAACAAGCAATAATTTTTTATACCCTTATTAAAATTTCTAGCCGTCAGAAATATTGTCTTCCCTTACTTCTTTTTAAATACTGTCGTCCTTTGATAACTACGCTTATAGTTATTCTTTTTTAACTTTTTTTGCCATATCAATAATATTAATTATGTTTATCTATCCTCAAGCGTTTCAGCGTCAGCAAACTTTAAAATGTGTTATAAATTAATTGCCGGATATTAAGTTAAATAAACATTATATATATATTATGTTTTATTGTAATTTTATTTAAATTGTATTGCAGTTAATTATAACGAATTAAATATAAAGTGTTTGGTTATTCATGTGGTTTTAGTTTCAATGTTTTTCACTTAAATTGAATGCACGCACAGAAGTGCTCCATTATGTACAGATATGCTGCTCCACACCTCATTACGTGAGCTGTTATCGCAAAATATCATAAAATCTATGCCTCATTTTATAGCCCAGATTCTCTCATTCCAACAAAGGAGGTGGAACTGGTGCTAAATAATGTAATTATGGTGATACGATAAGAAATTCATACATCATTATAACACCAAAATAAGTCACATAGAATATAAATAGCAGAGTAATGTAATTTAGGCGACACAATAAATGTATACAACTCCAAACAATATAAAGAAAACTCCTACTCGTTGACTACTTTTTTTTTAGTTTCTAGATTTACATGTATAAACAAAATTCATAAATGCTTATAAAAATGCTAGGCGGTTTGCTTTTAATTTATAAATATATAATTAAACAATGAGAGCTAATGCTGACGTTGTTATACTTAACCAATTGAGTTCAAATAGTTTCTCAATACTTTAACCACATTCCATCATCTACCAGCTCTACTTTTAATCAATAAATTATGTAGGAAACTCGACCAGCATATAAATATAGAGTAGCATATGTTGGACTACCACAGCACATGAATATGTAGAAAACAATTATTTATATTTTACAATTCTATATAGAGAAATTATTAACACACTTGGCAATTCAATAATCGTTGGATTTTTATTTAGTTCTTTGTATAACATCAGAATTTTATTGTGTTATAAAGCATTGCTACGCGAGTTTACATATAATTATTTTTGATAACAATGTTTATATGTTATATTGTTTTATCGATATGTGGCCTAACTAAAAATCAGAACCGCTTTGGCAATAGTTTAGAAAGACAGAATAAGAAATAATAAACAGCTGAATGTTATATGACATTATCTTAACAAAAATTTTAGTATCCTTTTAAAGTAAATCAAATTACTACATTTTTGCTAACAAGTCCACAATCATTTCAAAGGTTAAGTGCACGTGAATGTGCCCATATAGCGAAGCAATAGTTTTCCCATAAATAGTACAAAATTTATATATTCAAAAATATAATAATTTTATTGCCACAGTTGATGATCTTATACTGCAGAAACATGTTGCCTAGATATTAAATTTAATATCGATTAAGTTTCCAATTGGAAAAAAAGGATAATAAATTTTTATCTTTGAAGCTTGTGATCTGATTACAAAATAATATATGCAGAAATCAAAGAAGAGAACTTAGGCTTTAGTCAAAGTTGACTACCTCGGGCTTAAAAAAATCTTGTAGGCCTCATAACTCTTACAAATATTATCCGATTTTGATCAATTTAAACTTAGTGCAAAGGTTATAAATAAACAAAGAAATTACAGTTTATTTTCTTAAATATTTTGATTATTTTCAAAGGTATTTGAATTTGAATTTTAAAATGTTGGTTTTTGTACTTGACTTTGTTCTCTATTTCATTAATATCTCCATCATATAATATACTTTATATATATACTTTAAAAATTACTGCACTAGCAAGCTTTTAAGAAATAATAAATAAAAAAATAGAAAAACAACAAAAATTCAGTTTCTATATCTAAGTAAATAAGTACCAAACTAAACGAGCCATATTTCATTAAAAGCGATGCACAACGTTTGATTTTATTCACAAGGGATACAAATCACGATTTTCGTACAACTGGAACATTTTTGAGCAAAGGGTATCCTTGCTCCGAAGTAGCCAAATTTTGTTCCAAACACTATGGATATTACAAGTAGCTTATGTTGGATGTTTCTTGAAACTATATTTATTATTGTTCTAGTTATGGGATTTTTTTCAGTTAAGGATATACATGGGAAGGACACGAATCATTGAGTGGATACCAACATTTCCAATTTTAACAAATATGCCCTATTTTATTGCACTACGATGACTCCTATATTTTTGCCACCAAATTTACGAAGTGGTATCACTGTGCGACATAGCAGAAGAGGATGGCAATTTAAATATTGACGACTTACTCCCCACATTTCGCTATAGCGGTCCTATGGAATCTTAAATTTGCGCTCTTTTTGGGTGCAAAAAATTTAACATGAAAAGGGAAGGACCCGAAATGGCGGTAGTGGCGCCCAGAATTTGATGTCGGATTCAAAAGTCACCTGAAGCAAGGGTTAAGCCAATCTCAAGCCATAAGCAACGATATGCGATATGATGAGATCAGACTTTAAATGGCAGCGCAATATATAAAATACTAAAAGTGATGTGTTTTGGGGCGTGGCAACACAATTTTTTACCGTCTTGGAAATTTCATTGGCACATATTTTTTTCTAGCAGGTGACTGGTGCAAATTTTTCTATTTTGTATTGGGGTGGATCTCAGGCTAAAGTAATTTGTATGTGAAAAAGCAAAACGAGACGTAATTTTAAGGCATGACATAAAAGTGAGTATATTAAAATCCTGATATACAAAGCTTTAGAAGGCCTTTTTATCATGTTCATCAAATTTAATATTAGGAGGGAAGGATCCGAAATGGCATAAGTGGCGGATAGAATTTGATGTCGGACTAAGAAGCCAGCCGAGAAAAAAATTAAACCACAGTCAAGCCATAAAGAACGACATGCGATATGATGAGATCGGTCTTTAAATGGCGGCGCTATACATAAAATCCTAGCAGTAGTTTTTAAAGTGCTGTATTTTGAGGCGTAGCAAATTTTTTTTACTGTTTTGGAAATGTTATTGGCATATTTTTCATTCTATGGGGTGACTGGTATAATAATTTCGACCCACCTTAATGTCCAACGGCGCAATATGGAAATGTTTTATTTTGAGAAGAGTGCAAATACCCGTCAATCTGGAACTCAAAGTGAAAGTTTTAAAATATTTCTTCTAAAGTTATTAATCCTCTATGAGAACTTCAGCATTTTTAAATATGACGTATATATAAAATACGTACCAAGATAACGAATCTAAAAAAACGTATTTTGCATATTGGATAATTGGAGATGGTAGGGACGGTATTTTAGTACACATTGTGACTAAATTCGGTATTACCCCTTAAACAGATTTTAAGTTTTTAATGATTTCTGACGGCCATTTCATCCCGCGACATCGTTGTTGAAGGGGAGTTTCTTATCCGTTTTTAAGAAAGTGTCAAAAAATACCCATTCATTGAAGCATTAATGGGCGGATTAACACATTCCACAAAAATATTCCTCGCTGTATTTTCTATAAGGAGTACAATACTTCCTATACCGAATTATTATAACAATGTGCAAAAGCGGCGGAACTTTGACCAATCCTAAAATACATTTCAAAGGAAAAATGTCCAAAACGCCGCACAGTGTCGTCGTTTTATATAACGAGTGGCCATAAATAGAAGGAGTTATTTATTGCACAATGATAAAGTCTTGTACACTTATTTAGAAAAATAATAGATAAGAACACAAATAATTTGCAGCATTCGACTCCTTCGGTAAAGTAATGTATAGAAAAACAATTTACACCAACTCATTGAAATTTTTGCATGGATTAAACATAATGAACTTTATTTCTCTGCCAAATTTTGGTCAATTTGAGTAGTTAATAAGAGTAGTACAAATATGTCCTTTTGAAAAAAAAAAACATAAAAAGATTAAAAATTCTACTGCTTCTTTTAAGTTGGGTTTATCTGAATAAAATAAATTCGGCATTACTGCATAGATATCTCTCTCCTCTTTCAGACAATGCAATGACTGTATCGATGGGATAAAAATGTATTGACCCTAGAGGGAAAAAAACCAGTCACAAAACAGGTCACGTGAAGTGTTCCCAAGGACTAGCAACCGGCGCGAGCTTCGCAACTTTATATGAAAAAGATCGGTAGCTTTTGCATGGCGTTGTCATTGGATGGGGTCAATTGACATAATTGAGATACTCAGTGATAGGTTCTAGACCCCTAAGACTACTTGTCCTGTGATGGGTTCTTTAATACTAGTTGAATTACTGTACTTTAACAAATATTTTTAGTTTGGAAAAAGTCTGCTTGTGCAATGAGGATTTTTTCCTAACATTTTTGTCCTAGTTTTGTGATATGTTGTGATACGATTCTTTTCAACGGTCAGCACTCAGGAACATTTCATGCCATTCTCATTTTCACCAGTCAAAGGACAAGCACGTTCAAGATAATTGGTACAACATTTCCCGCAGGGGAGTTACAGGAACACTTAAGTTGCTTCTTTTTATGGCCTTAGGTTAAGGATAATGTTATGACGATTACATGAAGCATGAACCCAGTAAACAATTTTCATATTTTTTAAAGCGCTAAAGAAACAAAGCGCTTCATAATTCGCTTTAAAATATAAGCTTGTTCAGAAGCTGATTTCATAGCGTCACAACAATGCAGACTTTGAAGCGAGAAAAGTATTTGCTTTTTACTTATACAAAAGCTTCGTACACAAGCTATACAAAAAAGCTGATTTTATAGTGCTGATTCAAAGCACGTTTTTAAGCGAGAGTGAAGAGTTAGTTTATTTGAGTTTCTTGGTGACGTTTTGCAACAATGTTTTTGGTGGAGTGATTGGTACGTTGGACTTCAAACCTGAAGGTTCTTAGTTCGATACTAGTTGAAGTTAAAATAACAAACATTGATTAAAAATATGAAATTAATAAAAAATAAATAAAGTAACGAAATAAGAAAAATTCAAAATGACGTTAAAGACGCCAATCCACTTCGAACTTTTTTTTTAATTTGTTTTCAGTTCTAGAGCTGAAAATGTTGATGATTTTCAGCGCTTCAAAAGCGCTTTTGTGGGCAAAAATGTAGTACTCCAATCTATGAACTCGCCATACAAAAATCAGCAGCGATATCAGCAGGTTTGTCAGCGCTACTTTTATTCCATAATAGAGGAAACCTGCTTTATTGGAAGCAATTTTTTTACTGGGAAGTCACGAAACTCTAAGGAAAAATCAGAAAGTTATAAGCCATTGAGTTAAAACGCCAACTTTTTCATAGAAAATCCTGTTAATTCTATGGAAAATAAATTCTGATCTCTACAATTTTAAGCTTCGTTTATCCAACACAAAACTGTCTTCTACGCAATGGCTTGAACTAATGGCGTTTTCTATTCTAGAAAATATTATCCATTTTTTAGTTGTTATCAAAAAAATAGCAATTTATCATTTCTTTAAAGCAAAAATTTACCTTCGTACCTTCGTACCTTCGATGCTACAATAATTTCTAATAAATTCATTTCATCAAAAAATCATTATATTGCAAATTTTCATTAAAAATGCAAACAATTCAACATTTTTTATATCAATAAAGCAACTTAAAACGAAATTCATAAAATTATTCAAACTTTCGGTTATGGTAGTCTAAGAGATACGTAAAAAAATATATGAAAAATATGTTTGTGCATAACTTAGCAAAATACAACTTTATAGAGGTATTAAAAATAGATTGGATGCATTTTTCTTCGCAAACACCGATATTGCTATAGTAAGATATTTTATTCAAAGCTGACTCTACTCAAAAAACTTCAGTAAAAAAGGGAGAAATATGTGGATGACTTCTTTCATGATTTGTAATCTATATACATGCAACAAAGCTTCGTGGACGAAAATTAAACATAGACATGTGGTGCAAAAACGTTCTGGAATATCAAAAATGTCACTTATAAAATAATCCATATTTTTTTGGTCTTACTGTATTGTGAATTTAATACAAACGACAAAAGCCAATGTCAAGCATATGTAGGACTCTGAAAGCCTATTAAAATAATATTATATTATTGACCCGATTTTGTTATATAATTCTTTCAAAAACACATGTATTTATAACATTTTGGACAGAAGAATTATTGAATTAAAAACTTAATTTTCAAAGAGCTATATCTTCCAATCTATTGGGAACATTTATCTTTAAAAAATTTTAGACACGCTTTACTTTGTATGTTTTCTTAGAAACGCAATCTTTATTTGTTCTATTTTCACACCTATAGTTTGACCATTTATGGCCACCCTCAGAACACTGTGCGCCGTTACGCTTCAATTTTTATTTTGTAAAGTCTATTAGAATCAGTTGTTAGAGCCTTGTAATTTCTTTTGCATTGGACAGCGAAATTAGAATTTTTTATAATGAAGTGAACATGTGGGAGATAGTCATGGACGTCGACTAATATTTTTTATATTTTATACATTATTTATGAATCAATCAAATCAATAAAATTTTAGATCAACAATCCATCTCTATTTTATTTTTCTGTAATATATTTTTGGAAGACCCTTTATATAAAATTGTATATACATTCATAAATGGATTTGTAGGACACTGTGGCACATTTATTCATTAAGTGTGGTTGTGTGGCTTTTACTTTTATTAATGCTGGTGTATTTGCATCTGTTCTGCTTTATATATTTATTATAATACAATATTTATAACGTGATTTGTGCTCGTAAGTGCTGGAAATTTTTTGTTTGGTTTTTTAGTTTGGGAGTTTTTGTAAGTTGTTGCTTGCTTGTGTTCTGTAGTAAATTATTTGTTTATTACATTAACGAGTCACGAATCGGCATGAATAATTAATTTTTCTCAGTCATTTAAAAAACAAGCATATTTATATGAAAAATTTGTTTATTTCACAATGGAATTTTAAAGTGATGGCTGGCTTTCGTGGTTAGAAGAAGTGTGCCAAAAAAGTACTTAAATAAAATGAAATATTTAAATTAATAATATATAAAAAGTTTTTACACTTTCAATAATGATTTGTATATTCACAACATTAAAATATTTAAGGGGTTTTGTTACAAAAGATTGCTGTAATAACTTTTAGCCGCTTTTTTACTTTTTCCACTCAGTTTATATATTAATCCACTTGTTTTTTCCCGATGTTAACAAACAAATCTCTTAATTATTTCATCATTGAACCTCTCGGTATGGTATTGACATCTCATTAAGTGATGAAAGAACACACAAAAGGAAAAACCAACATAAAAACTCTGTAAAGACTACCAGCAAGTATTTATTTTAAAAATTAAAAATACTCATGTTGATTTTGATTAAGGTCAAATATAATAATAAAAAAGAAATAAACAAATAAAAAGGCAGTTTTAAACAGATTTTTCACATCTACTCTACTCAGTGTGTTCCCATTTCAACAGAAAAGTGAAAAAAATCTCAACACAATTAATGCAATTAACACACTTAAAAAAAACAACGCGCGAGGGTTGAAATTAAACAGCTTGCTGACAAATTGAAAAAAAAGAAAGAAAAAAGGAATAAATGAAAATGGCTACAAATAAGTGTTAATGGAATTTTTTTTACTGAATTTATAAATGAAGAAATGAACATCAATATGATGAAGGGAAATATATCATTTCAACAAAAATATATGAAAGACATGAATGATCAAGCATTTGCTTGCTCATTCTGGCTTTAAACAAATAATAAATTAATTAATAACACGCATACGTCAAAGTGTCACATATATACAATTTTTTTTTGTACAAGTTTGCAACACTTGCCAATTAATGTCTTGATTATTTACATGCTGCCACTGAATTGATTTAATATAAAAAAATATATAACATGTAAATTCATTAGTAGAAAATGCAAATGGAAAATTAAATATTTAAATAAAATTATAAAAACAAAACATGCAAATTAAATAGAAATCACAAAATCATTTGAATTAAAATATTCAAAATAGGATTGTGACTCTATATAATGCATAATATGTATAATATATATTATGGCGCCCAACGTGGAGTGCCATTTTATCGGGGCTGGTGTTGGAAATGAAGCACTAATGGGTTGAGGTGGCCAGATTGTTGGTGGCGCTTAGTGGCAATTAGTCTAAAAATACAAATATTAAACAAAAGAGTTAACTTAATCAAACAAAAATATTTACTGGATTTTTTGTAATATATCAAATAAAATTTTTGTCTGGGTCATCATCATCATCCTCATCCATTATGCATTTATGAAATTTCACTTTCTTAAATGTGTTCAAGTCTGAAAGTTTACCTAAAGACTCTAAAAAAATGAATGAGAATTAATGCAACAACATTAACGAATTGATTCACTCAAAAATCTTGAGTAAACAAGCTTGGTACAATGGTATCCTTTTGCTATCATTGTTGTTGTTACTTGTGTGTATGTCGTCATCGAGGTTGTTTTTTTACGACATAGTTTTTGTAGTTGTTTTTGGTGTTTGCGTCCTAAATAAGAGTCAAACAAACTATTCATTGATTATGTAAAGAACATTTACTGAAAATTAAATTTATTTTTAGACAAAATTTTGTTTGAAAAATTTTTGGTGATAGTTATTTCTGTGTCTGTAATCTTACCTCAAGCAAATTTGATATGCAGCGGATACAACAAGAATGATAATGTTGTCACGGGCTGTCACTCCTAAACACTGGCGGAAGATCATCTACAGTATGAAACAGAAATGCTATCCGTATGCAGACATTGTAATCTTTTCAAAAGGCAACACCTTATTAAATGTGAGAAGCCGGAACACCCAAACTACGGAGCAACAAGAGTCAATATATTTAAGCGAGCTGTTCCCATCTGTTATGATCTCTAGAGATGGGTAAACATCATCCGGCAATTTCTGAGATACAGTACCATCGATGGAGTATACAGAGCCATTAAACTTGGCCACACAGTAATTGTGAAGGAGTCGATATTGAGCTACTCCTTCAACATAGTATCATATTGAAGAGAAATGGCACCCAAGAGAGACCAGAGCTATCCTCTCACAGCTTCGCTCGGTATTCTCCAAATTTCTAAGCAGCTAGCTGCCCCTCCTGAACTCAGAAATAACTGATGAGTGCCCACACTGCGGCGATTCATCACACAATACGCCATAATGGCGCCACTATCCCTCTACCCTCATTCAATCAAAGAGGCACGCTCCCTTGAACTGGATGTACTTGTGAAAATGTCCCTTCTTTATTTTTAATATTTTCTCTCTCTTTTTTTGCCGACCTCTTTGTTTTCTATGTGTGAATCCTATAGGGGCTACAAGATTAACAATGATAATGGCTGACAATGGTCCGGATAATAATTTATTAAAATAATCGTGTTCAAAAACACTTAAAAAGCTTTCATATTAAATTATACTAAAGAAAAACTGAATATTAAATTATAATTACAGCTCATCAAAATGAAAAGAGTGTTCATGAAATATTCTGCCACAGAAACTAATGAAAATTCATAAAATAATTTCTTTATATAGACAATTACAAGACAACAAATAAATATCAACAGCATTATCATTACTTCCATAAATATATAAATTTCAAGTGTCTTCCTAAGGCTGCTAACAAGCCAGACCAACTTAAATATTTATATGAAAATTTAAATTTCTCTGTGGACATACAGATAAAACAGATTCGGTCAAGCTGTAGAAAACTACTATGCCATTAAATAGTTTTCTTTCATCAAAAATCTTTCTCTTACTAGTGTCTTAATATCTGATTTAAATACAAGAAACAAATGACTTCTTCTACTTCCTGTTTTCATTTACATATTTAAAACCTAGATAAATTTTGTTAAATAATTAAAATTTGCTTCATACTTCTCCCTCTACTGGAAAATTCCTTAGACGAAAATCATGAATAAATATTTCTTTAGTTAAAATTTCAAATAATTCTAGCCTCAATTGTATTATTTGTTTTGGATGCATTAGAGTAAAATATTTCCAGGCATCATGTTGTTAATTTATTTTTTGTTGTCTATCTCGTTTACTTAAATTTGATTGCTGAGTCTGAGCTAGTGAATGCATATTTATGTACTCGTACAAGAGTATTTGTTTGTATATCGTTTCTAATGAAAGAGCAGTGAGGAATTGTGCTAAAATATGTATAAATAAATATTTTTTGGCAAATGACCAGTTTTCAAGTACCTAGATGACATTTAAAACTACTCTTAATGTTTATGGTTTAACAGATAATGATAATATCATTTTCAGTTTTATATAACAGGAAACATAGGATGGCAAAGAGGAGAAAAGAACAAACTGCTAGGCAGGCCAGACAGAAACAGATAGTTTAAGGATGATATGAAAACAGTAATTTAAAAAAAAATTTCACTAAATTTAAATGTGCAAACAAAACTCTAATAAAAATTTTATAGAAAATATTTTTTAAAATGAAAATCTTTACACCTGAAGCTTTAAACTTTTGGGCAAAATATTGGTTTTTGTTTACTAATTCAATGCAAAAATAAATTAAAAGTGGCAGTAAGATTGGACCAGTCATTAATAACAGACACTGTTTTGCAAACAGTAGGGGAACCAGAAATATGCAAAAGCATGCTTTTCCTGTGCATTGCACAGTATCGTAAATTGAAAAATTGGTAATATGTGGTACCTCTAAAAATTTATGCGTTTTGTAGTTTTCTTAAATAATGACCTATTCGTAGAGTTTTAGGCGCGTTGTATTTTCAAAGACTACCAAAAAATGTGCAGAGCTGTTTTTGTCTTTTATAGTTTCAGTGCTATTTCACTTCGAAACTAAAATTTTCAAGTTTTTGTAACGAAGGTTGAATCCCGGAGGGGAATTCTGAAGGGTGGACACTGTCAATGTTAGCTCAATAGCCGCTAACAAGAGGATAAATATTGGGTAGGAAAGCTAGCAGTAAGTACGGCGTATTAGTTTTACATTTTTGTATTTTACCTGTTCACTTTCGGTCTTCTTTTAATAAAACATTTTTTTGCTCGCGTTACGCATGCGTGTAAGCTGGCATGATTTTTTGTTAGCAGCTGTCGTAACCAGACAGGTAGGTTGCCAAGACTCACCCCAGACGGCGAGCTTCAGTGGCAGCAATATGCCAGCATGCTAGCGCCACCAACAATCTGGCCACCTCAACCCTTTATTGCGGTGACCCAACGACCCGACGGCCCATAGTGACGAAAATGGGCTCTCAGCTTAAATTTAAAAGACACTATTACAAGATCTTATAATCAATATGGGGTGGCTACTCATTGGTCACTATGATTAACTCCACTTCGAGAGATTTTGCAAGTACTTAACAAAAATAATTCTGCTCTTAAATTTTAGTATTCAAAATAACTCTCTCACTGGTAATCAACAAAAGCACTAGCAATACATTTGTTTAAATTATAAAATTTAAGAGTCGAAATAGTGTTGGTAAATCAGCACATATAAAAAACTCAATGTGGACTTAATCAAAGTTTGCAGTGAACAGTCGATAAATTGCGACCACTACTTACCTCTACAAAAAAAGGTATGCCATAATAATTTACAACCAATATAAAGTCAAACTAGTTCTAACCTTCAAGTGTTGTTATAATTCTTTTGTGCTAAAATTCACCTAAGCAATCTAATCATTATGCAATGCCCTCAAACAAATTTGTAATACGTAGTGTTAACAAATAATATTTAGTTAAATTTCTTGCTGTGCTATTATATCAGTTAGAGTGAGGAATACTACACCAACTCACTTTTTATACAAATAAGTAGAATTTTCAATTACAGTACTTTGCATTAGAAATGAAACTTAAAATGAAACTAGTTTTTACGATAATTATGGAGAGCTAAACCCGAAACTGAAATTCATTTATTTTTCCTACGAACCATTTTCGAGATATCGGCGAAAAGCGTGATCGGTTGAAAAAACTCTAATTTTCCTTGATATCTCGAAAACGGTTACTAGGAAAAATAAAAGAATTTTAACTACGGGTTCAGCCATCCATAATTACATATATAATATATAATAGTTTTACCACTTTGGAACTAAAAGGGCCATGTAGATATGAAGGTGAACCAAAACATACGTATATATTTTTGAATATTTAAACATTGGCGTTTTCTAAAATATTGTGATTTTTATATTCGGATATATAATTTTTTTCATTTTTAAAGGTGGCCGACAAAATTCTTGATCACACTGTCTTGACGAGGGCCTTATTACCTTTAGAAGGGCATATTGGTGAGCTCTGTAACTCCAAAAATTGTTCAACCCTTTTTGATATATTTTTTAATTATTGATGACGTTATATTTCCTTAACTAGGCGACCCAGGAACTCAACATTTTATATCTGTGTTTTTATTATATTAAAAACAGACAATAGCGAGCTTCATCAAAATCAGGGCGGGTTAGGTCCATTTCACCATTTTTCTTAGTTGGTTCGAGGTGGAATAACTATTATATAAAATAGTCGGAGAAAGTTAAATTGTTAATACTAGAGAGATAAAAAAATTTTAGATTTTCAACATCTTTTGGCGATCTCCTATAAAATTTCCAAAATTTGACTTGATGTAGTTTACCTCCCACCTACAGATATTATATTTACTGTATATAGTTTACTGTGTTTCTGTACAAATTTTCATAAACTAAAAATAATTTATTTATTTGTACATTTATTTACTTGTGTATTCATTCATTTCAGCAATTATTTGAATAATTATAGATTTATTTAAATATTAAAGCAAACAAAAATTTTTGCACAATTATTTTATGAAATTTTATTATTTGAATATTTTAATAAAATTAGGTTAAATTGAAATATTTTATCTCTAATTAAGGCCATAATAGATATATTACGAATAAGAATATAATGGAAGAATTAAGTAAATTAATATTAATTAATTATTAAAGAACTCATGTCTGATAAAGTTTTAAAAAAATAGATAC
Organism: Panzeria rudis; assembly: GCA_956483635.1. NCBI lineage: Eukaryota > Metazoa > Arthropoda > Insecta > Diptera > Tachinidae > Panzeria > Panzeria rudis. The sequence goes on from OY101449.1 coordinate 5,771,205, forward strand.
TTATTTGTGCAATCATTATAAAACTGTATGAATTAAAAAAAAGCCAAGCAAATACATAAAGATGAAATTTTCAGTAGTGCCAAAAATACAATTTATTATAAATTAAACATGTCAAAAGATTTGTATTTTAGTTAATCAACTTTAAAAATTTAAATTTTTATGAGTTAATTGATTGTAATAATTTTAATTATATTCATTTTGTTTAAAACATGTTAAAGGCTCAAACACACACAAAAATATAAATTAATTGCAATTAAAAAATATTTAAAATCTGAATTTGCTTAATGCCACTTCATTAGTAGGCGAACAAAAATTAAAAAGAATTCCAGTTTGTTTTAATCAATATTTAAATTTCTAGCTCATTTCACATGACTGCAAATCATTTGATATCAATTATACTGAAAATATTGAAACAAATTACAAATTATTTTGTGCTACGTTTTATCGTAAATTTATTTTTATTTTTTATTTTAATTTTTAATTTGCAGCTGTCGTCCTTATTTTTTAATGCTGTCATTAAATTCAAATCACATCAATATATTTCGTCTTTTGTTGTTGCAAATAAGTATTCATTTTAACTTACTTACATACATCCATTCCTACAATCGCTTACTCAACTGTTAATATTCTACTGTGCAAGAAAAAAATAAAAGAAAAAAAGGAAAACAATTTGAAAAATTGTTTTGCATAAAAATTCAATTAAACTTGAAATGACACAAAGTTGAAAAAAGTTTTTTTTTACTTTTTTACCAAATAAAATATCACATACGACTTGCGAAAATAAAATGGTTAGAAAAAACTTCATGTTTTTTAAGATCTTTTAATGTGTTTTTGCTTTGGCTCAAAAAAAAGGAACAAACAAGGTCATTAATTTAAGCATGTAATGCTAATTATGTCTAGAAGTCTTTTTTGTTAATGTTTGAGTTCTTGTGTACGTGAATGTCTGAGTTTTTGCTAGTTAAAAGAAATATACACATTAGCTTTTTTATATAACCGCCATTATAATTATTTTTCGCAAATGCTTATTTTTTTGTTTTTTTGTTGGCTTCTTTTAAAGGAAACGTGCATTTAAATTTCTTGAGTTTAAAATATTCATACAAAAAAAAAATTATGGTTGATATGGTCAATAAGACTGTTCAAATATTTGATATAATGAAAGTAGCCGATATATTTGCCAAAGTAGGCACTATGTTTAATTTAATATGAATATTGAAATAAAATAAATACGTCAAAGGCAACAACAATACATATAGCCACAGTACGGATCATCAATGTAACTTTCGAGGCAGTGTAGCACGATCTTGTATTGCAGAGATCGTAATCCGAACGTAAATAATATTGAAACACTCCTTCTCTTTTTAATATTGAGCAAATGAGAATTATGGCTCTTATGTGGAACTTGCATGGACATTGCCTGTGTTTAATTTAACAAGTATTGTAAAATCTTATTAGCTTGATTTTTAGACATTTTTCGATTACAAGAGAAACATTAATTTTATGTGTAATAAATTTTTTATTTTTTATCCAACAGTTTTTTAATAAATAAATTGTCCATGATACTGAAGAAATATTTAAAGTATTAAAAACATCAACAATATTTTGATAATATTGTTGTGGTAATCATGCCACTACTAGGAAATTTTTTCTGCATGTACATTATGTCATTTAAAAATATAAGGTAGTTAAATATTCGTTTAAAAATTAATGTCCTACACCTAAACGCACCAAAATTTTAACCGACTGCTTCGCTGTAGAAGTCAATTGATATTGAAAAGAAAACTGACAATAGTGCTAGTGACTTTGAATGTGACCTATAAACACCAGAATCATTTAACCAAGATAATTTCAACGACCAAATCAGATATTAGATATTAGCCGTGTCGCATTAAAGAAGCCGCCACAGAGCAATTAACTCAAGTTTGTATCTAGAACCTGCCACTGAGTATAATAATTATTTATGTCAGTTCTATCCAATGACAATGCCATGTAAAAGTGACAGATTGTTCTCATATAAGCATTCAGAGCTTGAACCTGTTTCCAGTTTTTGAGAACCCGTCACGTGACTTGTCGCGTGACATGTTCTTTTACCTCTAAGATTGCATTCGAGTCCAGCTTATAGTGATTTGATCATTTTTTTGTTATAATCGCCGTTTGGTTCAAATATCTATCGTATAATTTTTAAAAGGTCCCTTGGCAGCAAGTATTGATTCCAATAAAGTTACAGAAAAACATAGTTAGACTAACTTCGGATAATGTAAACTATTATTTTTTATTCTGTGAATTTTTGCCACAATATACCTTGATATTAAAAAATTTTTGCAGCAATACATTTACAGATATATCTTCTAATGGTTATTGTAGTTAAAAAAGATGAGCATTAAAGTAGAAAAAATTTACGTGTAAATACTGTAAGGAGCCCAACAAACCAGAATTAAAAAATAGACGGGTAATGTGGACTAGTATATGCGGACTTTAGTTCTACATAAGCATTATTTGTATTTAGTTAGCATCTATAGCACTTTTAATGATCTCTGGTTCTTATTTAATAGTTCTTTTTTTATTTTGCATTGTTATTAAAAAAATCTTGTAAGAAAATTTACTCTGTATTTATCGGGTAATTTGAACTAGTAGAATGCAGTAAAGAACTTTAAGCGATTCATATTAAACGAACTTGGATTATATTAAAATCTATGTACTATGTAGCTGTACGCAATAAAACTTGATCTTACGCATTAACTTTAAATACTAGACTTAAAAGCCCACACTTCAGTCAGTCACGAAAGCACATGTGCAATTTTCATTTCAAATAAACGGTAAGGCATTCACTAAAGTAGTGTTACTAGAACAGTAACAATATTTAATGAAAAGAGGCACTGGGTCACATTATACGCATAGTTCACAATAGCCGAAGTTAGCCTATATGTATACAGTATTATCAAATAAATACAAAAGTACATTTAAAGTTTGTGGCAAAGACTAATAATTTCCAACCTATTGTTATACACATGCTGTTGTTTTTTATATTTTCATTTTAAACCAAATAGAATATTTTGAAATAAATTAAAAACTTTAAATAGCCTCAAGTGGTTTTCTATTCGATTGCAAATAAATTGAAATATTTTACAATGTAACAAAAAAAATATGTAGAACACAAGCACACATAGTCACACTCTAACACAACACCCTAAATTGCCAAGAATGATATTATTTAGTTTGTATTTAGTTTTGAACATTTTTCGAGTTCTCAATGGCAAACATCAATTTTGTATGTGTGTGTGTGTGTGTGTGTGTGTGTGTGTGTTCAGTGTAATACGAGTAGCATAGCAATTGTTGCAAACTTTAAAATACTTCAAAAACAGACAGTTCACAATGGTAAAAACTCTAAAGGGTCGTAAATTTTATTAAAGGTTCAATTTGATAACGTACTGTATTTTACAATTTTCATTCAGTTACCCTCTTTATGTTGTGGCATTTAAACAAAATTTTGTAAGCAATGTTTTAAGTTTGGCGTTAAGTGTGATATAATATTGTATACTTTTGAGCAGTGATTCCCAAATATGAACATTAAGTTTTAATAAAGTTCGATGACGACCTACAAGGGATCTAAGTCAGTGAGGAACAAAGTAGGCGTCCATCAGATGTGAAAGATGGTGACATTCAAACCAGATGACTTCTGACGATTTATACGATACATCAATCATATAAGATTCTACAGCATAAAAATTTATATGGCTCTAATGAATGATTCTAAAAAAGGGCCACCAAAAAAAGTATAAGCACATTTATATCTTGGACTCATTTCAGCGGTAGTTCAAATTCTCCCCTATTGCTCATAGTTATAATGACTCATCATAGAAAATCTTGTCAGACTTACGTTTGAGGTATAAGGTATGTTTAGCACTTTGAGGTATAAGGTATGTTCGCTGTATGGGTCTTTATGTCCCCTTCTTAAAAAAAAAGAATCAAAATACTTCCCTTCAGCGGCGATATACCGGGATCCAATGCTCTACAAAAATCTTTCTCGCAGTGTTTTACATAAAAATATGCTTGTGTCTCAAGCGTAAGGCTCACAACATTTCCTCTGCCGAGTGCTAATTGTGAATACGGCTGAAATTAATACAGAAACACATATTAAGTTTTAAATGATTACTGGTGGACAGTGATTTAATAACTTTTTTTTAAATAATTCGGTATTTCGTGAATCGTTATGAAGTTTCACACAGACAAAGTTGATGTGTTTTTTAATTTACGTTTCAGCGCAAGGCTTCTTCGCATAAACGGGGACTCGTCAGCAAACCCCCAAAGTTGGCTACCTCGGACGGTAAGTTTTATACTCCGAATGTTAAAAGTTTTTACATATAGATAGTCCCTGAGGATGTATACAAAAAACACGCTAACATATGCAGAATATATCTTTTAGTTGCAGAGATAATTGCACTCGAAATTTGTTTATTTTATTTTTTGGTGACTTTAATTAAGTTTTTTTTTTTTTTTTTTGATTTGGTAGACTAAATAATGCCCGATAATTCAAAAAAAGAACATTGATATTAGTGATAAAATTTAAAACAAAATGCGGAAAATTTCATTCCAATACCTTTATTCGTTAAAAAGTTACACGCATCGAAACATGATACGTATAAAAATTGCAACATTTTTAAGATTTTTGTCCAAAAAGGAGATATTGTTTTTTTTCGGTTATATAAAACAAATTGCCTCTGGAACATAACAAAATTTTTGGCCGTTTGTTAAAGAGACCCTATGAAAAATGAGTATAGAGGAAAAATCGGGGCAAAGGAGGTATTGGTTTTCTCTACCGGCCTAATTTTGAAAGAAAATTCATAGTTTCCAAAAAAATTCCTGAGAGTGCAAAGCAACGATCGCCATAAAGCTACAAATATTCTAAGTTCTTAGGTGCTACCTTAATATACCGAAAGTTATTTAAACATCACACAGTAAATAACGACAGAGCGACCATTTTTGTAAAAAACAACTAGTTTTTGGCTATATATTTTGCCCGTTTTAGGAATTCTAGTATTTGAATACGAAATATAGAAAACAATTTCGTCTATGGAAGTTCAAAATCTTTGACAATATCTCTAATTCTTTCAAATGTTTTGTCGATTCGAATATTAGCCTATTTTCCAAAAGTATTTTTTAATCATAAAATTTGAGGATTTTCACAGGTTCAACGTAAAGTTGCTTCTTATTTTATTTGGACCTCTGAACTCGAGTCGGGACCCGGTTTTTGTAAATTGGTTCTAGTTTTCGAGAGATACCGTTATGACAAAAAAATAAGTAGTTGCACGATATATGTTCACATAACTATAGAACTGTTTGTTCTATTTAGTTAAATAGGAAATCCGAAACTCGACAACAGTAATTTCTTTAAGCCGTAAAAACATTGTTTTTTAATCTGCTTAGTAGTTTCAGAGATAATGTGGTAATTGTGCAAAAAAAACAAAAATTTTATACAAATTTTATTTTTAAAAAATCCATAAAAAATTTATATCAAAAAAATTACGTTTTTTCCATAAGTATGGGGGACTGTTTTTTGCCTTTTTACAGATAGATATAAAAAGACAACGTCCAGTTAGAGGGTTAAACTGTTCTACAAAATGCGTCCTGTGGTGGTCTGTACTAAAAAACTAATTATTTTCAATGCCTTAAACATAAAGCCTACAAGATTTCCTAAGCCGAATACTAATTGTACGAAACTACCCCTTAAAAAGATTTTAAGTTGTGAACGATTTCTGGCGTTCAAGTTGGGTCTTGAACGTATGTGCGTTTAAAGACCTTTAGTAAAATTTTATAGAATATTTCAGCCCAGTAGATCAACGCTAAAGGAAAGTTTTGTTGCCCATTGATAATTCGATCATTTTTATGAAAATTATATAAGAGATGAAAATAAAAACAACTATTTGAATACATTGGAATCTTTTAGTAAAAAGTAATATTGAAAATAGCATAACTTTGTAGCGCGTCATCAGATTTTAGTAATTTAAATATCATTTGAAAGGTTAGGGCGACTTTTTGTAAGTACAAGACAAGGACATCACAAATGAAAAAATGGCCCTTAAATATCTTAAAAAATTGCAAATACAAATCGAGATTTTAGGAAATATTACGGCTACGGCTGTTTTTATTATTATTGCTGACACAATTTTCATAGAAATGATCAAATTATCATAAAGAAACAACTGTAAATTTTGAGTCTGTATTCATCCCATCTTGAAAATGTTGCACAATAAAGACATGTTGTAAAAAATTAAAAAAAAAATTAAATACTATTTATTCAGGATATTTAAGGATAAAGGATACTTAGGCATTTTAGAGGCACTTGTAGCAGGAAGTTATGTTCTTTTTAAGCAGTATTCAGGAAGAGGAGACTGAGACCTTTCGGATGACATGAAACTTTTGTATATCGAATGACACGTTCTAAGGTTATTCAATCGTCAATATGACGAACTTTTCCCAAAAATGGCCGAGGTGGCCAAGTTTACAGACCTATAAAATAGAAACCATAAGAGCTATCGAAATAATTTTTCGCCATGCTATGTGCACACAACAGTAAAATATATTTTTCGAATTTCTAATTTAAATCGGAGAGGATAAAAATCCAAACCGTGTGGAAAATTTTCGTTTTTACCCTATGTGCAATATTGGAGAAATTTAACTCGCCTTAAAATTAGTCTCAGAAGTAAATTTTTAAAACGCCCATACACGTATACATCTTTTACTGCCCTTTATCAGAATCAGTCGTTACAACTATATATTATTTTTTTTAAGTTGTTGAAAGAAAAATAACTTACAACACGAGGTAAACATGGAAGCTGTCTTAAACGAAATATATATTCCAAGTGGTCTACGTTAAAAAATTAAGAACTTCTGATTATCATAGTAATTACACAAAGGGATTTTAATTATAATTACAATAGAAAATGTGCTAATACTATTTAATATGTAAATTTTGTTTTGGAATCATTTAAGAAAAAAAGAGAAGCTTAATTGGAATTTTTTAATATAAAGGTGCCTAAAGCATGATACGTTGCTGTTTTATAACGTTAGCTTTATTCCAAAGAAATGCTGATTCAGCAAGTTTTGTAAATAAACGATTGATTAATTAATTTCTCTTTAACAAATAAAAAATAGCAAATAAATAAAGAGTAAAACAAAAATTAATTGAATAATAATAGAACAGTTTAAATGCAATAAATAGAAGAATTAATTATTACTCCGACTAACAGTAAAAGAATTTAAAACTTACATTTAAAGAATTTAATTGCCTCAATAATTTTCCATCTCATATCAACTTTCCCCAACAGCAAGATCTCAACAAATTAAATTTTCTAATTTTCCTTAAAAATAAACTTTCAAAAGAAAACAAAAATGTCTTTGTCGTATACTTGAATACATAACTTTTCGATAATTGGCAAACAGACTTGCAAAAGAAAAACATAAATAAACACATTGCTTTTATATGCATGACAGAACAGAACATCCAGCTAAAGAAAAGGACATAAAAAGAGAAAGCAGCCTTAAAGCAAATAAAAATGAAATTGTAATATTGGTGACATATTACAGTACAACATTGAAAATTACAAAGAAAAAATTCCTATTTTATTCATTCAATAGGCAGGCAGCATATGTACAAACAAATAACACAAAAATATTTTTATTTGTAGCAGGTATTTCTTTATTTACCTTTTTATGGCACCCACAACCAAAAATAAAAAATATCTAACCAACAGATATAAGGAAAAAACCATAAAATTCTTTTTTTTTTAATTTCCTCTCTTGGAAACAGGACTACAAACATCAACCATTTGCAAACATGGTACACGTGTGTCGAAATGAGAAATCCGTTTACAATACAACGACAAAGTAATAAAATCAAAAATAAAATATAATAAAGAAAGAAAATATTAAAGTTAAAAATGAAAGTGTAGGAGCACAAATATATAAAATGTAAAGGAAATCATTTGTATGGAAATAAAGACAGACATACAAATGGCAGACATAAAATATTTTATAGCATCAGAAAAAAATCATAATTTTAGCGTCACTCGTAAAAAAGGGCCAAGAATGGGCATTGTTATTCTAATGATACACATATCAGTTTATGAAGTAAGAATACCAACATATCGTCGGAGAAAATGCAAATTGCCTTTCTAACATATTATAAACTTGTTTAAATGAAAACCGTTAGTGCAAAACTTTACAATATAAGTAAGAAATAACCAACAAATTTATATATTAGTTAAAAAATTTTGCTCTAATTGTCAATATATATATATATATATATATATATATATATATATATATATATATATATATATATATATATATATATATATATATATATATATATATATATATATATATATATATATATATATATATATATATATATATATATATATATATATATATATATATATATATATATATATATATATATATATATATATATATATATATATATATATATATATATATATATATATATATATATATACATATATATATATATATATATCATTTAAACAAGTTTTATTATTCTCCTGTAAAACTTATAAAATGTTAGATAGGGTATTTTGCATTTTCTGTGAGAATATATTGGATTGTAAACATAAATAACACTATGTGACAGTGAAAATATACTGGTGATAAGACCTAAAGTAGATCATTTTGCCATTTTTAGAAATTTGATTACACTCCAAAGTTACTGATTTCCTGGGATTTAACGGCCAAAAAAAAAAATTCACTACGTTATTTATGCGCCTACTTTAAATTTTTAAAGGGTGTCGAATAGAGGAGAATTTAGCCCGATTTCGACTAATATTTCGTGGAAATATTATCAAAAGAAGGTTAAATTTTTTTCTCTAATATTTTCCAGTTTGGAGTCTTTTTTTGCAACACTTTGTTCGAAAAGCTTCTCAGATTTTCATTTTCTCCAAAAGTGTATCTGATATCAATTAAAATAATCCAAAAATTATAAAAAATCCGTTGTAAATTAGCAGAGTTACAATTTTTTTAAAACAAAATTTTAATGTAAAATAGTACATGAAAAGTATTCCCTCTGCATAACGGAGCTACCCCCCAAAAATGGCAAAAAATATTTATCTGTTAAGTTACTAGTCAGATTTTTTTGAAACTTGACGTACCAATAGTTGAGCTGCTATATTTGCCCCATAAAGTTTTCAAATATGTGCAGCTTTCGAACTAACTAAAACAATTGTTGCAAAAAATTGGCATCTTTTTTAAAAATCGGATAAAAATTAAAAAAAAATATTATTATATTTTAATCATATGTCCACGAAATAGTAGTCAAAATAAAACATATTAAATATACTCGGAAAGCTTAAGTCCTCTTCTACTCTACACCGCTTACGCTTAGAAATTGAAAATTGGTGCAGAAATAACGCAGTGGTTTTTTTTTTGTAAATGGCAATATTATTTCCCCAGTATGTTTACAACCTTCACTTGGTCTTTCAAAATAAGTATCTCATTTTTCGATTATGCCACATAGTTTTGTATAATAGTTTCATGAAAAGCTTTATTAAAAGTTCAGTAATGAAAGCCTTAGTAAAATTCTTAATTCTTATATTGAAAAAATTTGTATAAGTCATATTTTGTGCAAAGACTTTCGTGACCATTTTCCGAAAAAAATTAATTAAAAGTTTTTTTAAAAATAATTATATACAAAATTTGTTTTCTTTTGATTTAGATTTAGACACATTTAGTTACTTTTCTCTTTTTGTAATTGCCTAACTTACTCTAGTGTGTGTCTCTTCATATTTGCTTTTTATCAACCGTGTAATGTAATTTTTTTAAATTTCTTTCGCAGGCATTTCCTTAATTCATAAATTTTTACCTTAAACTTTTCATTTAATCCAATATCTTTATAAATGTTTTAATTTTTGAATATATTTTTTTCTTTATATTCTGTACAAGTGTTTTAATGTGAAAGTTCAATGTATGTCAATGACCCTCAGGGGAAATGTGTTAATGTTTATGCATGTGTGTGTGAGTGTATATATCTTCGTAATAAAATTAATGAATGTATTAAAGTTTGTTTGGGGAAAAACCTTACAAACACAAAAAATATATATTAACATTGCTAACACCCACAACATGTTAAACATTTACATACATTTATATCTTTGCCAGTTAAATTAGGTTAATTCTTACAAACTACGCAGATTGATAAGATTTTCAGAGGCAGACAAATTAAATTAAGAGAAATACGTATGTATGAATGAAGCAATTTTCCTTAAGTTTCTAACATTTAAGGAAATTTAATGTAATGAAGTGAAATAATTTATGTACAAGCAGACAAGTGCCTATGCAGTAATTTTGTACGTAAATTATTTTACAACCAAAAGAATTGAATATATTTTCGTATAAAGAAACTAAAGTTTGTTACAGTGCTGGCTCATATCTCACCTTCTATCAACACTATCTATACATCACTTCCATTAGGGGCTTGTAAGAATTTTCTTTTACTATAGAAAACCTATTCCTCATTTCTATTTCCTTTTCCCAATTTTCACAAGGTGTTGTTTGTTGAATCATTAAATTGTATTTGTGGCTGAGGCGTGTTGAAATTAATGAGTTGGGTTGTTTATCTTCTCTATTCATGACCATGTTAGTTTGCTCAAATTTAATTATTATTGAAGATTTCCCAGAGGACTGGACTTTTATTTTCACACACACATTTACAAAAGTATTTTACTGTAATCACTGGTAATAATTTTAATGTCTTTCTATATATTCTGAACTGAATGCTGATCAATTTTTTTCGGACATTTCCGTTTTAATCTAAGAAAGGTGCGAATAAAACTTATTACTTACTTTCTAAAATATAATTAATCAGGTTGGATAAATTCTTATTAAGTTAATGTTACTGCTTAATTTAGTTTATTTTGTAATATTGCACTGTACAACACCAAAAAATATGGTTCTAACGAGGGCACCTAAAATATCGGCCAACTCACAGAGTTTAATTCCGTTCGGAAACGGAATGAAATCCACCCCAATATATCAAGCCCTAGCTGGAGCATACCGCAGCATACTAGCGCCGCCAACAGTCTGGACACACATGACAAATTTGCTTATTTTAGTTTGCTTTTTTAGACACCAGCTGCTACAAAAATGGGGTAGGTTGAATTCCGTTTCCGAACGGAATTGAACTCTGTGATATGGCCGTATATTTACGTTTATCGGCGTTTTGAAAGTTCAAATCTGGGATTTAAGTTTCCCCTTTTGCATATAGTTATAGCAGTGAATCGGCATAGGAAATATTGCGAGGATTACGTTTAAAGTATAAAATCTGTTCGGAACTTTTATGTCATACAATCCGAGAAACATGTTTGTGGAACATTTGCAGTCCCTAACTCTTCATTGCATGAGTCTTTTTGTCCCTTTTTTGAAATATGGGAAAAATCTACTCTTTTGTGGCGATATAGTGGGCTAAAATCTTCCACAAAAATATTTATCATAAAATTCTACTATATGCACTGACGATTGTCAAAGATATATTTGAAAATTGGTATTGAAATAAAAAATAAAAAGCTGAATACTTTCCATATAAAATTTCTGCTCAAGACATTCATCTGGATTGTAAAGACTGCAACTTTTGCTAATCTTTTAGATGTATCATAAAAAATTTTATTAGATGTAGGAACTACGAAGTAATATAACTTATAGTACTAAAAACTCAACCGATGTAAGGTGTGTGTATTCGCTGTTGAGTGTATGTACAAACCATGAAGTGTGTGCTCTAGATATGTTGCTTTTGAATGCTTTATTTCGATATTTTAATTAAAATACATCATCTTACACGAAAGAAAATGTTTTTGTTCTGCTAATTTCGCAAAATAAATAACCGGCAATAAAAGTTAACATATTATATTCATTTCACATTCCCAGAAAATAAAGCAAGTTGAAAGGAAAAGCCTTTGTTCTCTATTTTAAAAGTATGTCTGCAAGTTATTTGTTATTCGTGACTTTTATTTTTAATATTAAACATTATCAACAAATAAATTAATAAAATGGTGAATGGTGTAAAATAATTAAAGCTAATAAATAATAAATGCAATGTAAGCAAAAAAGTTATTAAAACATGTGAAATTGAAGCGTGTATTTCAATATTTATAGCATGAGCTTCATAAATTTGTTAACAAATCGTTATTCGTTACTTGAATACTAATTACAAAAATTCCTGCAAACACGTTGGTTAAAAGCAAAAGTTTTTCAAAAATAAAAAGTTCTATTTTACCCGTAATAATTTAAGTCGTAAATAGTTCAATTTGCTTAAAATTTTATTGCAACGAAGAAGAAGAAATAGGTAAAAAATTGTAGTTCGTGACTTGTCTATTTGTATGGATATTATTGGGGCAGATTGTATTTTATTTCCGTATTTTTGCTGTTGTTTTTTGGTTTTAAAATGGAAGAAAAATGAATAAGTCAGAGCAGAGATTTAAAAACGTTATAGAGAAAACTTAAAACTGGATGAAAACAAGCAAGAAGCAAGGGAAAGGTTAAGTGAATTACTTTTAAAACGACTTAGCTATTTTATTCATTAGTTTTTTTGGCTTTGATATAAAGGATTTGTAGAAATTAAAATGAGGTGAAATAATATAGAAATTAAATCGTCCTAAAGAGAGGTAACGAATGACAAAAACATGATGCGTTGATATGGTAAAACAAACTGTCATGTTTCCACAATCTAGAGACAATTTCTCATTTATTGCATATTTTGAAATTTTAATATTATAAAGTTCATATATCATATGTTTTCCTTTTTGGTAGCGAAATTTTGCAAAATATGAGAAAAGGTTAGTCTAAACGGTAAAGATTTCAGGCAAGATTTCAATTGAAATTTTCCAGATTTGGCTCTAGTGTAAATGCAATATTAATAAATTTATTAAATGGCACATATATGAATTTTTTTCTTCAATCATGTTCCAAATTCTTTATATATGTTTACTTTATAAAAAACCAGTCAACCATAAATTTAGTCAAACGTTTAAAAAATACCATTCATTGGTTGTTTGCAAAAAGCATGGCGAAAAAATAACAAGACATAAAAAAAGCAAATAAATTGATAGTAATAATTGTTACTACACTGCAGCCAGCCACACCTGTATTGCAGGCCACATATAATTCTCTGTTAAAGTCATACAAATTCATACATTGAATATGCATTTTTATTTGCACAATATTCTATTGTATTTTTTTATATTCATTTCCAGTTACTTACAATGCACATAAACGTTTGCACATTTTATTTTTATTTTAGTTTTTCATATAAAATTTTTACATTTCTGTTGCATTTTATTACTGTGTATTCTTCTGTATTCTCTTATTTAGCTTTATGCAAATACATTTTTGTTTTGTTTCCTACAATATTTATAGTTGACAACAATGTTGCTGTTGTTGCTGCAGCAATAGCTATAAAGGAGAATGCGTGTATTTGCTATGCGGTTTTAGTGAAGTGTGTGTGTGTGTATCTGTCCGTCTGCGTGTGTGTGTGTGTACATGGAAGCAGCCAAGTAAACTTGTAGAAATATGACTAAAAGGTTTTGCGAGCAATGGAGTAAAGCGAGGCAAAACCACTTTTTCAATAAACTTAAATGGCATTTTATTGTTTCAGATATTTTTTTAATTTTTATTTCTCTTTTTCTAATAGTTGTTTTCTACATAAGTTGTATATCCGTTTCCGGTTGGTTTTAAGCACAAGAAATTTTCTAAGGAATTTAATGGAATTTTTTATGTATTATACAGGAATAGACTTTTTTAAATTTTAAAAATATAGTGCAATTCAACCAGATATACAAAGAGACAGACAGGCTTTGTTAGTTCAAGTTCGCAATGAAAAAATCGATGAATGTTATCCTTTTGAATAAAAGAATATCTTTTAAATCTTTTTAGTCATCACGACGGTTATCGAGTCCAAAACAGAAAAGAAATCAACGGAACTGAGTTTGTAGTTTAACGTTAAAAATAAAGTTCCAAATCGGTTTATAAATGGTGGAGTTGTAATGCAAAGCGCGGTAGTTAAAAATTCACGAGCTGATGGCCAACGTTGTTAGTGCTCTCTAATTAAATTTAATCTTAGAATTATATTTGTTAAGATTAAAGAAATAAATAATAATAATAATAATAATAATAATAATAATAATAATAATAATAATAATAGTAATAATAATAATAATAATAACAATAATAATAATAAAAATTCACGACAAAAGCATCGTGTACGTTTACATGAAGCTTTCAACATATACATGCAAGCGTATAAAAACCCAGTTGGCCAACTCGTCGTAGAGGACATTTTCATCAACGGCTACTTAAGGAAATTTCGTCATTTGTCATGTATGGTATTTGTCTATTACAGTTTCTTTTAAGACAATCTAACAAAAGCCGTACTCAAAGTATGAAATTGAGCTGATGAAAAGTTTTGTTATAATGTCTATTAAAAGTTCTTCTATTAAATACTCTCTGAGCGACAAATTTCTCAAATTGTTATTGTAGAACAGGTGTGAAAAAGAAACAAACGAAAAACTGCAATGGGGACATTTCTGAGGATGTTGTCATTTATATGGTCATTATTCGAAAATGTCTTGCAAGATGTCTGAAAGACACGACCAACCGGGGAAGGCATTGATGTTTCCTATATAAATCAATGATGTTCATATCGTGCCATATGAAAGTACGTACCAAAGATTTATATTTTGTGTCACTATCGATTTTGACCATGAATACTAAGCTTAAGGAGCATAAACCGATTTAAATGAATGGACAATTTCCTCTTTAAAGTCGTTTAAAATCAAAGTTGATTATTAAAGAAAGATTATATTAGATAAGAATTGTAATACAACTAAATTTCGTTATTTGAAAAAAAAATATTCATTGTAGCTTTCTCCATCTCTCTATCGCTCTCTCACTCCCCTTTTTTATATGATCAATATGAAAAAACAGAGGACAGCTAGCGAAGTTGTCCCCTTAAAGTCAAATTTTTTTTTTTGTAAATGGGACTTTTTTAACTTGTCAAATTGTTTATGGTTGCCTTATTCTGACATACATACAATTACACACCAACTATTATACAATGTATGCAATATTGCAGTTGTGTAGGGTTGTTGAAAATAAATGTTCACGGGTTATAAAAACACTTGTATTTACTGTTGTTCAGTTGAATTAATAACCGAATGAGTAGATGAGAATGTGAATTTTTACAACAATTGCAATAATTCTTTTCATTGCAATACTTTGGGAGTTCTATACTGGCAACATTTTTCAAGTGTAACAGCAAAACATTTTTCTCATTTCCCCAGATTAAAAGTAAATAAAAAAATTTATAAAATAATGTCAGGGATGAAAAACTAAATTGAAAAGAGCGAAAAACACCAAAATATCCCTGCAAAAAATACTGCTTCGCGATAAGCAGGTTTGTTAAGGAGAGTTTATTTGGTGTAGCTTACAAACATGCTTACGTATTGCATGATATTTGCTCGCGATGTCCCACTTAGGAGCATTTCATGTTAAACGCTTATTTCAGCGCATTGAGTATATAATAAAATCATACTATTGTTTTGTCGTTTTAAGATCGTAACTCATCGCCATTCTTCGTAAAATGTATATTTTTATAATCTCTGCCTTACAGTAGCGCTTTCTTGAATGCACCACTGTAAGTGAATGTGCAAAACTTTGTTTTTTAAGTGGACGAAAAAGGCAATACATTTGTCACTACTATGAAGCGGATTTGTATAATACGAAAAGTCTGTACTGCTTCCAAAATCTCGATTATTTTTTGCTGGGATATGAAATTTTAAATATTACTTTAAAAAAACAGTACAGTATATACATATAATATTGATTATTTACTTCTATATGTAATTCTTTTATTAATAATACAAAATTAATCTTTCCCCACCTTGTTTGAAAATTCATGCAAATAACGCTGTCAAGCTGTTCAAACTTATTTAAAAAATATTGGTTTTAAAACTTCACACACCGTTTTTTAATCCATTTCAATATCGACCTTTCGTCACTGGAAAACCACAAGAGAACAATATCGTAACTTTTTCAATATCACTTAAGTGTCTGATAGCACTTATTCAACTGTAAATAAAATGTTAAAATAAGTTTAAAAAATTGCATCAAAAACATCGTCAACTGCGTGTTCACCTGTATGTTCTTGTTCACTTCCACTGTGACACATATTACTTTCGAAATAATCCTAGCACCCTTAAATATTTTTTCTTTTCATCATTTTTTCGCTATTCCTGTTAAAGCTGAAAGTATTACTATATTTTCTGCTGAAGGTATTATCTGTGTTACAAGCTGTCTAAGAATATTTCATGTGTATTTCATAACACTTCACTTTGTTTTATTCAGCTCAACTTGACTCAGTTTTTGGTGAAATATGACACAGACAAAACAAAAATAACAATAAATCTAACAAATAAAGAGTGTGTCGTTAGTCATGTAGAAAAACATTTATAACAACTGAACACAAAAAATATGAAATATGATAAAATTCATGTAAGCAAAAGTTTGGCCTATTTATGTAGTTGCAAAAAAAAAATTAAAATACAGGATCAGCAGAACGCGTTCAAAATGTTTCACATACTCGTACAGCATAGAGGTGACAAATGTCAGAACTTTAGCATGATTATTTAACAAGCAATCAAGAGAAGTAATTTATAAAAAGTAAGAAAAAAATTTTGAGTTGTACATTAGGTTTTAGTGAATGCTCCCTTTCCATAGCAGTAAGAAATTTTCTTTGACTATATTTTTGTTGATTTTTATCTCTTTTTCCAAAAACAATAAGAGTAATTTTGGTGAATGTGGTACAGGAGGGCAATGTGGTATATATGATTTCCTTTAAATATAATAATTTGATGCTCTAAGAAAGTTCTAAGTGCGTCATCGTATTAGATTTTTGTATGTCGTAAAAATAGTCAATAGTAAAAAATATGCGTAGACGCGCGTGGTTAACCTTTTTGTGGTTTTTTGGCTAATAATAATTATTTTAAACTTATTATTATTTTAATTTTAAAGATAAGTATCCTAGCAAAAACGAAGCTTGCATAAATGGAGGTTTGTAAGGGAGGCAAGCAATACTTCTGCTCACAAAGCTGCTTACAAAAGGCATGATTGTTATTTGGGGATTTCCCACTTGGAAGCACTATAATATGACATATAACTATTTTGTTGGTGACTCAAAAGTCTTTGCAATAACTCGTGCTTCCCTGTAAGCGAGAGGGTTAAGCATAAAAATCAAGAAAAGGCTGACACAAGTGCTTTCGTTCGTCACATGGAATTTTATTACTGCAGATCGGAAGCAACGATATTGGGTATGTAGTGTATATTATTAATAGTGTATCACATTACCTTTTCAAAAAAAAATAAGTGCGCCAAAAAGAGATGTCGTAAGAAAATGGACAGCAAAATATATGAAGGTATGGCATACAACATTATCATAACATAGTATATCATATTAGCCGCCCATTTCTTAAATGGCTTGTTCGAACGAGCTTGCTTTTTCTCATATTTCATTGAAACTTGAGCCTCGAAGAGTTTTTTACTAACACTTGAAACAGAACATCAGCGGATTTCAGTTCTAATCGAATCAAGTTTCTAATAATTATAGCTAAATAAAACATAGATGTACCACATTACCCAATCTTACTTTAAATACACGATACTCCAGTTATTTCGCCAAAGGTATCACAATCTCTATTATTTATCTATTGCTGATAAAATAGTTATTATTTTAAAGGCTATAACTGGTCGCACGTTTACTTAAATTGTATTTTTTTTTAATTTCCTATTCAAAGTTTCTTAAAAACATAGAAATTTCAATTGTAGCAAATTGTGTTCAATTATCTTCAAAATGTCCTTAACAGTAATCTATTTTACACATTCATACAATTATCTTTTGCAATTTATTACCATTTAAATAGCAATAAATTGCTTGACACACCATCGTTTCATATCAATAAATAAGTAGAAAGTGACAAATATACAATGACCACTTGAAACTCCAAACATACAGAAGCCTGTGGCTGCATGCGAGGAAAAATTCATAAAGAATGTAAAGACAAGTATAAATTTCCATTGTTGCAGTGTGTGCTATATGGCTGATAATTTGCAATTATTTATTACTTAGTAACAAGTATAATTACACTGCACAACACAAAAAAGAACACGGCTCTAACGACTGATTCTATCAGAGGGTACCAAAAAAAAAAAAATAGATACGTGAAATGGCTTTTTAAAAGTTTACATCTTTATTTCATTTTGGGAGTATTTCACATTGTTACAGTTAATCGGCAGAGGAAATCCTGTCATCCTTACGTTTAAGGCATTTGATGTGATCAGAGTTCTTATGTAAAACACGCAATTCTTTGCGTTTTTGTATCTTAAAAAAAAATACATCCTTTTAATAACGATATGGCGAACTAAAATGTTCTACAAAAATATTTGCCAGAGAGTTCTTAGAATCCACCAAATCTCTAGACTTAACTTGAAAGTTTAAAATCATTCAAAACTTAAAATGGATTTAAGGGTTAATTACTTACTTATTCACAATTAATAGTCGGCATAGGACATTTTTAAAGACATACGTTTAACACATGACATATGCTTAACACGTGCATTTTTGTGAAATATTTTAACACTCTATCTCTTCGTTGTATCCGAATTTTCGTCGTCTCTTTGTTCAATAACTCTTTCAGAATACCGACTACTAAAAAGCCCTGACACTGCCCACATTTTTGATTATAATGTTGTACTTTCTGTAGATTTGGTTGTGTGTGCGAAGTTTCATATGAATCGGTTAAGTAAAGGTAGTTATAGTGCATATTTACTTTTCAAGTTGGCGAAAAAGAATATTCTCTTTCCATGGGCGTGGCACTTCCACTTTATTAATCATATTGTAGTATTCAAACAGAAGCTTAATGTAAGGGCAAAGTTTTATAAGCATCGGTTGAGTAGAAATAGTTGAAAATTAATGTGTATTTAATTTGTATTGGCGTGATCCTGCCCACTTTTAAATGGGATCAATCTGGAAGTACACCCTTTTAAATATAAAAAAAAAAAAATATATATATATATATATATATATATATATATATATATATATATATATATATATATATATATATATATATATATATATATATATATATATATATATATATATATATATATATATATATATATATATATATATATATATATATATATATATATATATATATATATCGGTTTATAAATGAAAGAGTTTTGAGGGAACACCGTAAAAAAATGACATGATAACCTTTATATTTTTTTTTTTTGGAGACGGTTAAAAAGTGATAAGAAACTCGCCTTCATCGGCAATATAGCGGGCTAAACTGTTCTACGTAAATCTTCCACGTTGTGTTTCACAAACATTTTTCTCGTGAACTTTAACATAAAAATGTTGAACAAATGTATTACCTTATATGTAAGTAAAGTTTTTCATATATCCTATAAAAATGTGCAAAATGGCAAAAATTTAACTCGCCTCAAAATGAATCCCAAGTGTATATTTTTAAATTTCGAAACAATTTGTTTCTGTTGTACAGTGTTATTTGTTTCTTAGTCTTTATTTTGCCAGGAAAAGCAATACCACCATTCCATTTGCAGAGAAAGTTTAAGGAAAAAAGAAAAGAAAGTAACTGTTCCAGAAAGGGCAATTTCAAGAACCTTTTGAAATTTTGCAGAGGACTTAAAAAAAGTTAAGAAATTGCTTAATGAAATTCAAAAGAAGTTAATGGCTTATTGGCTTGCTCTCGTATTTTATAAATATTTTTTTATAGCGTTGCACAAGGACATCTATTAAATGAAAATATAATAAAATAATTTTGAAGTAATCTAACATAAAACATGACTTTTAGATTATTTCTATGATAAAATCGTACACAACTAATTGCCATAACTGTCTAAGCTTTCCTTTGCGTAACAGTGTTAATTATATATCAAGTATTTTAGATAAAAACTATGTATTTATTTTAATGATAGTACATGTGTGTAAATATATTAGTTATTAAATATATTATGAGTGTTATAACAAGTATAATGAAGGGCTAATTGTAATCAGAAAAAAAATATTCAATACTTAATTGATGGAAGTGATAAATCAAATTACATTCAAATACGAATAATGGTGGTAAGGGTTAATTACCTTTGGCTAATTATTTTTGTTAATTATTCTACTTATTTTAGTTAATTAATTGTAGTTAAATGTCAAAATATTTTTAAATGTTTTCAAAATCTTTTCTTTTCTTTAGCCGAATTTTATTTAAAAATTACTTGAAGTCAAAGGCAATAATATATATATGGTGCATACACTGAAATAATTGTCTACATAAGGTCTACGAATTTATTTGATATGAGTCCAGTGAAAGACTTCATTAAAACTTAATTAATGTAAAACAAGTTTCGTTAAAATTATTAAATGAAATGTGCACCAAATAACATTAAATAATTTCTTTAATAAAATGTAGTAATTTTGCTCAACTAATGGGAATAATTCATTATTTTGACGGAATTATTACATTTTTATGAATTATGTTATAATTCAAAGAAATTTAATTATTTTGGCTTAAGTTCGGGAGATTAGCGCAAGCTACCGAAACGTCAGTTCAACCCTCCGTGCAGTCAAAAATTTTCTTTGTCTATATGCTTCACATTTATCTCTAAATAAAAATATAATTTAATTGAAAAATTAAATTAAACCCGAACTCAAGCCAAAATAATAAAATTTCTTTGGATATAAACTCGTACAGTCGACTAAACTCAATCAACTTAATTATGTTATAATTTTAATGAAAATATTACTTTAAAAAGCTGTTTGATTGACTATTTTAATTTGTTGACAAATTCCATGCTACAAATGTTGATGACCGCGCACAGTATTAAAGTTAGAGTTTTGATTTTCATTAATTGATTCATAGACAACATCGTAATTTACTTTCTGAGTGTTGACAACTGTTGAAATAAATTGTTGTGTATTTTTTATGAAAGAAAATACATGTGTGCTTTATTTCATCGGTCTTTCAAAAATGAAATGAAAGTTTTCATTAAACTTACAATTGTTGTAGTTTTCAAGATTAAATGCATATTTTAATCTTTTTAAATAGCCATACAATTTTGTTAAAACTTAAAAATGTCTCCATAAATTGACAAAATGTTGTTGTCATAAGTCGAATGAAATTTTCTAAGGAAACTACGAGAGATAATAAAGAAATTCTAATGAAATTCTTTTACAATAATCGCGAAATTTCACATAATTTGTGATATATTTCTTTAGAATTGTTAAAAAAAATGTAACGAAATCATTGGATTTATAAAGTGAAATTTTTTCAATGTAGATATTCAATTTAAAAACTAAATAAAATAAACAAATAAAATTAATGACTATGTCAGATTAAAACGTTTAATGCTCTTCAATTTTTTTTTTATAAAAACTATAGTTCTCTTTTCAGTTTCCTTTTTTTTTTTGTTTTCTAATAAAAATCATTTTCGTGTTAAAATCTTAAAAATTCGCCCTCAACGCTTTGCATTCTTTCGAACACATAAACTATACATTAATTCTTTGCGGGTATCACTAACAGTGCTATTGTCTGTCACTTTCTCTTTTCAGCTGCAAAAACAATTTTTTTCTTTTATTTTCCCATAAAATTCAATTTCTTTCTCTCTTCGTAGACTGTATCTTATGCAATAAACTGTTTATGTTGCTACTGCTGTGGACACCACGTTTATTGCTATTGCTGTTGTTTTAATATTGCATTAAGTACTATTGAACAGAGTTTTTTTTGTGTTTGACACATATTGGCAGCGAACAAAATAAGCAGTAAACATTGTATGTACAGCGATTATAGTAAAATAAAAGGCCAAAGAAAGCTAGAAAAGAATTTCAGAGCTAATTGACACAGTGGGCGTAATATGAAATTTCATGATTATTAAGAAACTGGAATTGCAGCATTGGAACTTCTTTATTAGCTTCCACAGTTTCGTTGGAAAATTTCATTGGATTAATGACAGCAACATTTTGTAATTTTGTGGAAACTAATTTAAGTTTCGGCAAAATTTTCTAATGGATATTTGAAAGACTCAAGGTATTTAAGAGGTTTTAAATATCCTAATTTCAGTGAAACGTATTTCATAGTTTTGATGAAAAACTTCATTGCATTTATGAAAAGCTGGTGAATTGAATCACAAAAATATTTTCCTTCTTAAGAAACACGCCCCTACTAAAATCAACAGTTACCAATTAAAAGCGAACAATAAAAGTAATTTTTTATGATTGTTGTTGTTGTTGTACTCTTTATTATTATACACTCAGAGAGTACATTGTTTTTGGACTGTTGTTGGCTGAAGTAGTTAAGACGTTGCCTCTAAAGCAAAATATAAAAATCAAGGGTATGAGTTCGAAACTGTAAGAGGTCCTCAACATTAAAAATTTTCTTGATACGTACTAGTGTCTACATAAAGCGTATGTATCATGAAATTATCAATAAATGAAAATAGTCAATGAAAACAGTTTAAGCTAATTAGCCTACTTAATAATGTACACTCTAAAAGAATTTTGTTGAAAATTAGGTTAATAATAGTCGGTAACACTTTACAGATTATTATCGACCTAAAATTACACACTCATTATTTTTGAACAAAATTTTTTAACTAAAAGATGGCGATTGGCTGCGTGCGACCTCCTGACTGATAGGCCGACGTATCTACCATTCAGCCAAAGCCGTATTATATTTTATGTTACATTTTTTCCACTTGGACTAAATATGTTTAATTTGAAAGGTTTTTTCTTTAATAAAATTACTACAAAATCGATGTAATTTTAGACAAAGGGAAATTTTCCACACAAATTTAGACAATATATGATCGTAAATTTGAAGTAATGTTTTAGAGTGTAATAATTACATTGAAGCAATGAAATAATTTCATTAGAGTTGTTACATTAATTATTAGTGCCCTTAGAGTTTTAATAATTGAGTCATGAATTTCTAGTCAAACTAATTAAATAACTTTGAATGAAAACCACACAGTTCGACTAAAAATTCATAACTCAATTATTAAAACCCTAA
Source organism: Panzeria rudis (assembly GCA_956483635.1). Lineage (NCBI taxonomy): Eukaryota > Metazoa > Arthropoda > Insecta > Diptera > Tachinidae > Panzeria > Panzeria rudis. Next base: position 5,794,343 of record OY101449.1, read on the forward strand.
AGGAACTTAGCTAAAACATGAATGTGTGCTGTTCCAAGAACTTGTGCAAAATAAACATTCAAAAAATCCCAGCATTGAGAATATCGATGATATTCCACGCTGGTAGGTTATCAGGTCGCTGGTGAAAAATATAAAGAAAGGGTTCCAGCCCACTTGGGTCCAATAATAATGGTCCACGCTGGTAAGACTGAAATGAAAAAGCTTAGGATATTTGAGCATTCTAAAAAAAGACAGTTAGTGAAGTTCCGAAGATCTAGAAAAAGTTAATTAATAGGTGCGACTCGCCACAAGATGGCGACAGTCTGTTAATTGAGCTTACTAAAATTAGTAGGATTTTCGCTACAGTGTTGTTGCCACTGTCAGTGGTAGTGTAGGCAAAGGACCCTGACGAGTAGACTTGGTAGTCACGAAACAGCTGTCAGTTCAACCCTCCGTATATCCAAATATTTCTTTGCATGTTCAATATTCACATGCTTTAGAATTTTGTTCTTAAAATAAAATAATTTTATGGAGATAATTTTAATTTTAATTTGTACGCTTTATTATAGAAAATGTTGTCTAAAAGCCTATTTTTCTCTATTGGCGTATCAAGCTAGAAATAAATCTGTAAATCTAATAATTTCATATTTAGCATTTTACCCCACTGTGCACTTATAGCACTTATAGCAATCAAAAGTATTAGTGCCAGACAGTCCGGTTATTTAAAATATAATATTTTCTTGTTAAAATTGATTCTTATATTTCTTTTTTGTTATTATTTAATTTTAAATCTTATTGTATTTTACTTTGATTTTTTCAAAATCTCATTTCAATAGGTGTCATTTGATTTTTGTGGTTTCATGCAGAGATTATGGCTTTTGACCATGAAAGGGGCAGTCAGAAGTGAAGGGTGTATACAATAAGTAGTTGTTTTTTTAAATTTAAATCAATGATATTCTTCAAGAACTTTAAACAAGGTAAAGAAAACTACAAGAAAAGTAGGCGATAAGAGGGAGTATACCTGGAAAATTGTAAAAAAATCTTTTATAGTTTTAGTTTTATTTTTTTCTTTTGTAGGCAAACCGCTTTTACATTGGTTTTATTTCTACCAATTTCATATGCATAGAAAAACCTTAAAAAACTATAAGTTACTTTAAGAAATCCCCTTTTTTTCCTTCTTCTTTCTATAAACATTATCGATTGCAGTGCAGAAAAAACACGACACAAGAAAATCGGACTTAGTTTTTATAAAATATACTGCATATGACAGACACTTGCTGCAAAGAAAGCATAGAAATATATGCAAATTTTTTTTCTTATATGCCCCATTTTATCCAGCACTAGATTATAAAATACAATGCAACATTGTGCAAAGGACATTGGCCACATATTCCTTAGGAAGAAAAACCAGAAACTATTGTTGTAGCTCGATAATATATTCAAATATCTACAACAATTTCTAAAAGCAACAAAATCGAATAGTCAACTTGCCAATAGTTAACAGGTATATATTGGAATATATGCAATTTTATAACAAGAGTTTAAAGCTTCCGGTATTGACAATATAATCCTGACCATAATAACAAAAAACTTTAGCCTACATGTTGTTTTTTTTTTCTTCTTCTTATAGAATATTATACTTTTATGAAAAAGTAAGAAAAAAATCATTGCACAATTGGAAATTTTTTGCCACAAAACTTTTCTTCAGAAAGATAAAAATAAAATAAGAAAAATGCAACAAATATAGAATCCATAAGAAGAATATTGAATTTGGAAAAAACTACTATCTACTGCTTGTCAGCCTAAGGATAAATTATCTACGTTTGCAATTTGTTTCAAATCTAGGACATAAAAATATATTTTTTTTCGTAGGTAGGGAATAAAGCAAAATGTAAAATTAAATTAGTTTTTAAAGAAAACCCCAAAAAAGTGCTATATTTTTTTGCAAACGAAAAAAAAACTAAGAATGGAGCAAATTTATTGAATAGACATAATTTTAGAGTTTCTTTTTTTGGAAGGAAAAAAATTTTTATTTCTTTTCGAAGAAAATAAACCCACATAGCTTGAGCAGTTTTTTTATTTGCAAAAATCGTTAATTAGAGAAAAATAAATAAAAAATTTTAATTTTGCGAGAAAAGCATAAAAAAGTGATAACTATGAGACTAAGCATATGAAAGATGATGTGCTGTTATTGGTCCAATTTATATCTGCCAAAGTGCTTTATTGAAAACTCTTTCTTATCATATACGTTATACACCGATTTGTATCTCTACTTCTTTAAATTACTGTTTAAATAGAATTTTCTTGTAATTTTTTTAATTATTTATGTTTATTTTATAATTATATGGTTTAAAATACACTTACATATATATTTTTTAGTTATATTTCAAAAAACCAACACTTAAACACTGACATGGCTATTGTCAAAAACATTTCTATATAAAGCAACATGTGTACATAAACACACATATTTACATAATATCATTATATTTTAAAACTATTTTCCTGCTACTCTACTAAATAAACTTACACCAACACACACACACACACAGCGATCCACACATGATTACTCACTTGTACGCAATATTTTTATTTAGTTGTCATAACTTTTATAGCACATAATTTACAAAACACACTTCTTGTAATTATAAAAATAAGACAAAATGAATGGTACTAGTTTTATATATATATATATGGATAATTCTTAACCTAGAGAGAAGAGAACCAGTTGCAAGACAAATCACGCAACTGCTTTCCAACAACTAGCAGCCGGTGTGAGCTATATAATTTTATATGTCACATGGTGTTGTCATTTTAGGTGGTGAATTGTCATAACTAAGATACTCAGTGTTAGGTTCTAGGTACAAATTTAATATATCGGTATTGTAGCAGAATCGCATGCAAAGTAAAAGAACTAATAAATGGTTACACAGCTTTAACAAATTAGTGCCTCTACTTAACACCAGAGGGCTGCTACTGTGCTCTACAATAGCATAATTTTGTATAATTAAGCTTTTTATCTCGCTCCCACTTCACCACCTGTTCTCTCCACACTATCCCTTTCCCAAAGAAGGTAACATTAATTGCCTGATTGTGTTACTTTTCTTTAAAAAAATGGTTGGAAAATGATTAGGTCGATCAAATATTAGTTGAATAGACTATATTTCAACTCACGCTACCAATTTTCTATGAATCCAAAAAACAAGACATGTTCATTACCATAAGAGCGTAATTCTCATAAGGATATGATTCTGACAATTCTTAAATTGATTAGATCAACCGATCGTATGCTTTTGTCATGACTAAGTAACGAAACGGATATGATGAGCACAACTATATAAAATATTATGAATTGGATTTTAGTACTATTTGCAATTAAAAACGTTGTCTTTCTGAATTTAATTTACATTTTATCGGTTGTTGCAAATCACTAGTGGTTAATTTTATTAATCTTGTTACAGCCAACTAACTGATTAAACGGTTCTTATTGTAAAATAACTTCTTTTTTAATAAGAATTCTAAATTAGTTGGCACAACTGCCAAAATTCGATTGGTAACATATTTGGTGGTCTCAACGAATCTGTTTCTATGTGTAGTTGTCCTGGTGTGGTTACCTTATTATTAGTCAAATTACTATACTTTAAGGAAATATTTTTGATTTGTACAAAATCTGCTTGTACAGTGAAAGTATTTTGTCAACAGTTTTGTTCTAAGTGCTCTTTTTTCATTGCTCACGACTCGGGAACATGTTGTAACACTCCCACATCTCTGCTTTAAAATGTAGTTTTACGCATTCCATTATTTACAAAAACAGAAAGAATTGAAAAAACTGTAAGTAAAAGTAAACACATCAGTTTCGCTTCTCATTCCCTAAAAATTGAGCAAATTTAATATAAAAGGCTTTGTTTTTTGTTTTAATTAAGTGTGTACAAGTTATTGTCATTCGTGACTTTTCTGTTTAATATTTAAAAAGTATTATCAAATAATTCAAGAAGTTGGTGGGTCGTATAAATGAATTAAAACTCTATAAGTAACAATTGCAATTAACAACATTTGAAATTGAAGAGTTTATTGAAATTTTTGTAGCATGAGCTTTATCAATTTTCTAAGAATTCGTTATTCGTTACTTCAATATATATAGCAAAAATTCAGCCAAGTGATGGATAAAAGCAAGAATTGTTTCGAAATTAAAAAATTGTCATTCAATCGTAATAATTTGAATCGTAAATAATTAAAATATATTAGGCCATTTGTTTAAAATTTTATTGTGAACAAAAAGAAACATCTAAAAAATGTGTAAAACGTGACTTGTTGTAGTAGCTTTTAATATCCGAGGCAGATTCACAGGTACCACCGCCACGACAACAGATATAACAATAAAAAAATATGTATTTTTTTGGTAGAAATATAACATAAAACTGTCAAATCAATTGTTTGTGTGATGCATACATATACACTCTCAAATTTACTAACACATATTTTTTGTTGATATAAAAATATCAAACCACTGTCCAAATCTATTTGTCTGTGTAATGCATACATTCTTGAATTTACTAGAACAGTTGTTCTCGTGCTGATACCTGTTCAAGCTAGCTTGCCAATATCTAATGACAGTGTTCTTTTTCTTTTATTTGGAGTTTAAGGGAGAAGAAATCAAAGTTAACTAGAGCACAGATAAAAATTAAAAATAGAAAAAAAAAAACAAGGTGGAAACCAGGTGGTATAATATAGAAATCATATCGAACTAAAGTGGGGTAACGAATGATAAACATACTATCTATTGATTATTAGTTCTTTGAATTTTATTGAAAGCAGATCCACGCAATTAAAACGAGATCAAATAATATAGTTATCATATCGTTCTATAGTGAGGTAACGAATGACAAAAATATTGTGCGTTCATATGGTAAAAAAATAATAAATAAATGTTTTTATAGGAGAATGTTATGTATCCACAATTTAAAGACAAATAAAATATTAAAATTAATTTAACATCGTACAAGTTAAATTAGCTTAAACCATCTACATAATTAATAGGCAAAAACGCTTTTTTATATCCCTTTTACGGCCGTAGTACTGAACCGATTTTGATATAACTTATACCATTTCAAACACATTTTTTCAGAGATGTGTACAATTCATATATAAAGGCGGTTCAGTATTTTTGGATCTATAAGCGTTTAAAGTTGCTAATAATATATACAAATATAGTACACATGCATGTGTTAGCTTATAGTTAAAAACAAACAAAGTATATGCATGTCGTTGTTGGTTTTGCTTTTGCAATATAATAACTATACCACATTTTTTTTCTTCCTCATGTTGTTATTGGAATGTTATAAAACTATAAGGGAAAAGACTTCATTGAATAAATTGGGAATTAGCACATTTGAAGGAATTTTGTTTTTTATTTTGCTATTATTTTTTAATTTTAGTATAGGAAAGTTACTATATATCACTAATTATATATAAACATGAATGCATTGTATATTGTGTGGCTGTTTTTTAAGACATTTTTATGAAGTTGTAAAATTACTTGTGAACCATGTTCACTAGAAATGGAATGACCCATATATATATATATATATATATATATATATATATATATATATATATATATATATATATATATATATATATATATATATATATATATATATATATATATATATATATATATATATATATATATATATATATATATATATATATATATATATATATATATATATATATATATATATATATATATATATATATATATATATATATATATATATATATATATATATATATATATATATATATATATATATATATATATATATATATATATATATATATATATATATATATATATATATATATATATATATATATATATATATATATATGTATATACCCTACAAGCAAATCTCTATCCGACTACAAAAATAATGAACTTATAGTTAACTTTTATCCAAAACTGATCCAGAATCAATTCTTAAGTTGAGTGCTGATTTGGTGCGAGCTAAGAATCTTACTCTCTCAGCTACTTTGAAACTCATTTCAAGTCTATATTAACTTTTTGCTGCCATTATTTTAAATGGTACCTTAGCAGGGTCGTCAGCTTGTTGACTGTAAAACTCTTGTGATACATAGTTTGAACCCCAGCATAATTTTTTTGCAAACTAACTACTAGTTGACTTCAATAAAGTCAACCTTAAGTTAGTTGGAAAGTAATGCAGAGTCGGACAATTGACTACCGCCTAGGATATCGCAATGTTAAAATAATCAGCTAACTCCATTAAAAGTAATCCAGGCATCAACCGCCATTATTTACGAAATATTTAGCTTAAGGTGCGCTAAAGTTGCTTATAGGGTAAGTATTACTCGTACTTTATGTTCAGTATTTTATATCCTCCTTCTTAGACCCTGCTGCTATAAAAATATTATAATGTACAATAAAAGATAAAGTTGATATATGTAAAAACAAGTAACTTTTGATATTTCAAAGCTGGTATAAAACAAAACAAAAACAACATAATTTTAACAGTTCTCAAGTACATAATTTTCTATACATATGCGAACACACATATAAACTTACACAAAATTGCAAACAACAACAGTCTACAGCGAAAGTAAAATAACAAGCAAGCCCTGCTACATGCTTTAGTTGTAATGCTTTTTTAAGAGAAGGAAATTTTTAAATTGAAGTTAAACTTAAGCAGTCTTAATATCTATCTGAGCTTTTCGCTGATTTCAAGAGCTAATCCTAAAATTATTACAGTTAAGCTCATATATAACTGTCAGCCATTAAAATCATTTAGTTTACTTCCAGCTTTAGCAATGTTTCTTCATAGAATGGGCCTTAGTAAGTTTTTTTTTTCAATAATTTTACGTCTCACTGTACTTAGTAAAAATCTCACACATTAAGATCTCTAAAGGAAAATATTATTACGCGTATCTTATGATTATTTTCTTTCTTGCAGTAACAAACACCATACTCCAACCATATTCATCTGCATACTTTCACATTTATGATTTTGATGATGCCTAATGGGTGGGCATCATTGTAAAAAATTTTTATGTTCAGTTGTATTATTTTGCTCATAAATACGCTTTTTAGTTACTGCGGCTTACTGTGGACTATTAATGCTTCATGATGTTGTGAAGAGCTGCACTGTTAACTCATTTTCGGTGTTTTCTTTTTCAACAATATTATTGTAATTTTATGGTAGTTTATATGAAAATATATGAATTTAAATGTCTGCAGCAGACAGGCATGCATATTTTGTTCTTCTACGTATATAAAAACACTTTACAGAGAGTGATAGGATTCGATAATATACAAATAGAAAAAAGGATAAAGAAATAACAAAATTACACTGAAATACAAAATCGAAAAAAAAATTCTAAGTGTTAAATGATTTCGAACGTTAAAGTTGAATCTGATGCTTGGGTGTCTTTAAAGAATGATCGTAGAAATTTATGACAAATATATTTGCAGTACATTTCAGGCAAATTTTTCGCTGCAAAAGGAGATCTTTTGCCGCTTTTTTAAGAAAGAGACAAAAATAACTGGACAATGAAGAGCTAAAGTGTTAAAATGTTCCACAGAAATATATCTCGTGATGTCCTACATAAAGGGATTTCCTATGGCGAAAAACACCTTCGGAATTTACTGTAATTTGACTTACATACATACGTTTATGCTCTGATGTGCTAGTTTATGATCTGACTTTTGGTGTTTGTATGCACTTATGTTAGTATAAATGTTTTTTATCCTTGTAAGTACGTACTTTTTTTATTATATGCTAAATATGATGCGTTATTACAACGCAAAATGTTGGTTTATACCATGTTAAGTGTTGAATATTTTATTTTTGTTATACTCACCCATACACAAAAATATACATGAGCGACATACATATTTATTCATCCACACATTAACATAAATATTTTTATTTGTTAAAAAGCAGTAAAAGATTTAATGTCTGTTGCGCTAAAATGTTGGAAAATAAATATTATGAAGAATAGCTTTAGAAGAATTAATGTTGTAATGTTGGGAATGCCAGGCAGTAAAGCAATAGATAGTAAATCGGTTTATAAAAACATTCGAAGAAAAATCCAGTCATATTTTTGAGTCATAAAAAAATAAAAAATAAAATTTAATTGCAACGAAGGCGTATGAGTGATATAGAAAATATGCATGAGCTATTCTATGTGAAATCACTCATTCGTTAAGCTGGCATAAAGTGATATACAAAATATGCATGAGCTATTCTATGTGAAATGACTCATTCGTTAAGCTGGCATAACTCAGATTTTGTTATAATTTTGTAAAGATATTACCTAAAGCGCAAAGTGATTATATACATATATGAGCGATTCTTATTTCAAATCCTTTATATTATATATATATATATATATATATATATATATATATATATATATATATATATATATATATATATATATATATATATATATATATATATATATATATATATATATATATATATATATATATATATATATATATATATATATATATATATATATATATATATATATATATATATATATATATATATATATATATATATATATATATATATATATATATATATATATATATTAATATATGTTGAATCAGCAAATGTATGCTAACACTCATATGCTTTAAAATAACAACAAATGCACCTGTCAGCATATTCAATATGCTAAACGTCTACACGGTATGCTGAAAGTACTAAATTTTTTGAAGTCAACATATAACAGCAAATGATATGGCAACATATCAGTTAGCATACAATTTTTGCGTCTACATGATATGAGTCGTGCAAAAATTTGTTTATAAACTTCAAATAAATTTTACAATACTCTTTCTTTATTACTTATTTTTATTAATTATCGCTTTTACTAGGCAAAACTAATACTTTTAGTGCGAAATTAATTTTTAAAAATAAAATATAATGCCATCAAAGGATGTGCATATCACTAGCATTGTTCTGAAGAACGCAAAAAGTTAGAAAATACACAAAAACTTGCTAAAATGTGTGGCAGAAATGGCTTAAGTTAAGAATACCAACGCTGTTGAAAATAAAAATAAAAATAATCATGAGGTAATAGCCCTTTTTAGACAAACAATTTTTCTAAATTTTCTTTCGGCGCTCTCTTTTGGTTCCGGAGCTACGGGGCTCAAAACCTTTTTTTTGAGCTGAACATAACTCCTACAATTCTGCACGGATAAACGATGTATGCCATTTTAAAGTGCGCTAAAATACCTTTCTACTGGTATACAGATTTTTTAAATCCATTAACCCATTGTGAACCAAATGCAATTTAAAAAAAATTAATCCGAATTTTTACGTAAAAACACCGTTATCTCAAAAACTCACCCATATAACAGTACTTCACCATGTATGTACATTTTATAGAGAACTCTCAAAGCTTTCATTTGGTGTATACGTGAAAGCTATAACTAATGAAATGCGGAAGTTATGCAACTTCAAAAATGATTTTTCAAAAATATATATTTTTTCGAGGCAATCTCCATATGTGCATGTATGGTATGTATATGAAAAGTGATGTTTAGTTTAGGAGATGCAAAAATTTATAACATGTTTTTTGTGTTAGGCAAAAAATCTTTCCTCAGCGAAGCCACTATTTGACATAAATAATGAAAATAAGTATACCATATAATCACAATTTTGTACTGGATCTGGGTCAGCCACTGCCAATTTCTATATATATTTTTTTCATTTTTCCATCGGATACGGTATTGTATTTTTTGGAGTGCGGTAGCTAAACTTAAATTGTAATATCTTCGCACACGGCCAATGCCGGCTGTGCAGACTACTTAAAAAAATTATTTATTTCTAAAAACTAGCTTTTAAAGTTTCATAACTTCCGCATTTCAAAAGTGGCAGGAAGTAACTCTGTAATGCGATGCGAAAAGGAAAACTGCTATGCGAAAGCATTTCTTTCGTTTCGAATTACAGAATAACCCCGCAGTTTTAAATAATAAATCAAATGAAAGTTTGGAAGGATCTATGCAAAATTCTATACATGATTAAGTACCGAAAAGTCTGGTTAACAATTTTTAAAATAGTATTTGGTTCAGAATGGGTTAACGGATAATAAAATGGGTTGACGAATATAAACCTGTTAAAAGGTATTTTAGAGAACTTTAAAATGATGTACATATCGCAGAATTGTAGGAGTTATGGCCAGTTCAAAATAAAAGTTTTGAGGCTCGTAACTCCGGAACCAAAAGAGAGCGCCGAAAAAAATTCACAAATATGTTTCTCCAAAAGGTGCTATTACCTCATGATTTTTTTACTTTAATTGTCAACAGCGTTGGTATTCTTGACTTGTTCCGCAGAAATTTCTAAACAGTTAAGAATAAGAAAATCACATAAGTCGCGAAAATAGCAGAAATACGCAAGAAATTGATAACATCCCAATGTCCAGTACCGAATTAGGCAACATAGTTAACATATAATGTGAGAGCTGAGCTGAAATATAAGTTCTATATGCTATCAAATTTGTTATATGCTGAAAAGCTTACGTACGCTTTTCAACAAATAACATATCTGTCAGCATACGTAGTAAATTTGTTAAAACGTAAAAATATGGTATCTACACGATATGCTAAAATCGTGAACATGCGTTTGTTGACAACGTTTAAAAATGGCCGCCATATGGGCTTAAACATACGTGTGTTGAAAAAAATTTGTGTCTACACGATATGTTGGCACTGGTAACAAATTGTTTACCATAAATATGCTGATTCAACATATTTTCTAAACTAAGCTTAATATTGAGCTCGTAAGAAAATGTATTGAGCGTTACCTTAGCAAAGTTCTTAAATATAATTTATCTATAAATTTTAAGACGTCAAAAAAATTAACAGCTGCGGAAGGGTAGAAACGAATATTATCCGTTTAGAAATTTCTGATTTTCTTTGAAAAACTTTTGCTTCTACCGCACTGTGGGTTGTTATATCTTCGAAGGATGTATTAGTTTGTAAAAAACTATTTTAAGATATAAAAATGTTTAAAATTTTTCATGTGCACCCAAGTGAAAATTATAAAAGTGGTCATAGCTTTTATTTAAGTCTTGCGTTTATTATAATTTTTTTTTTTTTTTTAGAGAGTAGATGTATAATACTTTCAAGCCCCATGTTCTGCCAAAATCATTCCCAGTACATCAAATGTAACGCTCAATATACAAAAATGTTATGCTATAAGAATATATAATTTTATTTCTGGTTCCAGTGAATAAGGCGAAAATAGTAATATGAATACTACGTTAAATGTATACATTAATGTTAAATTTTGTGTTATTTTTCAAGTTAATGTTTTAATTTGGTTTAAATTTAGGAGCTAATATTTTTTAAAGCTATTTTTTTAGCACATTGACAGGCAGAATGTTAATGTTAACAAGTTTTTCTTTTCTCTGAAGTAAAATTAGCTAATGAAAGTAGTTAAATTGGCATTAAAAAAGTGTTTTATTTATATAAAACAATTTATATGTTTATTTATATTGAAAATTTTATTTTATACAAACAATTTCTAAATACTAAAACTTGCTTTAAAATAACAAATTATTTCATATAATGAATATAATGAATAACAAAATGAATATAATGAATAACAAATATAATGAATAACAAACAGCAAAATGCTTATTTTTATATTGAACAATTTCTGGGATTTTGTGTTTTAAAACAAATTTTTAAGTAAAAAGCAAATACTTTTTTTATTCATACTACCCAATATCTGTAACGATTACATATTTTTTCCAAAATATGTAATAACGATAATATATACATACATACACACATACATATTTTCAAAAAACTTCACATTTTTTCCTTATTTTTATAAAAAAATTTATTTAATACATATATTGAAATTTTTTTAAATATTTTTGTTAATTTACTTTTCACACAGTACATACAATTTTTTGGCAAACAAGTTTTTTTTAACAATATATGCGAATAATCTACAAAAACATTATGTGTATTTGTATTAAAAATTTTGTTATCAAACAAATAATAAATAATTATAAGGTAATTTTTTATTGACCTCTTATTTGCCAGCTCAGAGACAAACTTGTTCAATTAGGCTTAATAGCAAGCACAACAACCCGACTAGAGAACAGCGCGAATACACCGCAACCATAAATATACCACATAAATATGTATTTAACATCTGCATATGTGCACTTAAAACGGCTTCCAAATCACACCAAATCGTGCCGTGATTTGATTTAAAGTTTTGCCAAACAAATCTATCACATCAAACAACAAGAAGAATGATTTACAAATCAAATACCTGTGAGTAACATGTCAAATATGTGCGAGAGCAATAAACAAGAAAAGACAGTAACGCAAAGCATACATTACTCCAGTATACTGGCACAAACAAGTGATGTTGAATCGTGCTCGAAACACATACCATACAAGCATACTGGCGCAATATTAATTTCTTTAAAATTCTGTACGGATGAGTTCTTAAACCTAGTGCGTAACGCATTTATTTTTATATTATTTTGAAAATAAAAATTAAGGAAAACGCGTGGTTTCTTAAAAAATTATTGCACAGAAAAAATTAATATGCGCTTTGATTACTATTGACTTTCTTTTTTAAATTTTCATGGCTGAACGTTAAACTCTCTTTATTTGGTTTGTGATTCGCTTTGCTTTGAAATCGTACAATGATATTCCGAAAACAAAATGCTTGTGTTATTTGTAGTTGTCGTACTAGCGAGCCTACTTGGTATGGTTGTGCCTTGATCGAAAGCTTGCTGTTAATTATATACGCATGTATCCCGACTAGAAATTTTTATGCAAACACGTTTGGGATCTAACTGGGATCCCAGTTCCGATGTAACGCAGAAACGTATTTGGGACCCGATTGGTTTCCTGTGGGGAAATATCAAAATCCTGCAAAAATTTGCTCAAATAGGGAAAATATCAAACTCTAATATTGAATTAAAATTGCTGAAGCTATCGAAGGGACCAAAGTATGTAACATTTTCCTCTGTTGAAGATGAGCATGATATACGATTAAAATCTTTGTTAGATTTTCCCAACAAGTTCCCAATAGTTTCCCACTTCGGAATAACTTTTGTTAAGTCATTAATTTGTAGATGGGCTATCCCAACAAGTTCCCGATCAAATCACAAATGGGATAACCCCTTTGGATGTGCCACATGCATTCCCAATCGGACCCCAATATGAGTATTGGGAAAATTTCTAGTCGGGATGTAGTTGTGTTTGTTTCGCAAGGGAATAAAAACAGAAAGTTCTCTTTTTTTAAATAGTTTTTCTCAATACAAGTGCTGCTTATTCTAAAAAACTTTAGGTTTTTCAGACATAAAATAAAATCTTATATTCTTTACATGCCTTTAATTTTTTTGGAAATCCAGGGGAACTTCTAAGATTTTGGGGAGATTTTGGCCAGAGCTTTAAGGAGTCCGGTGACCTTCGGGGGAATTTGGGGAGATTTCCGCCCAAGTTTTTGGGAATCCAGCAATCGTCTTCGATTTTGGGGGGATTTTTTTCCCAGTTTTTTTGTAATACGGGAATCTTCTGAGATTTCCGGGAGATTTTTGTGTCAGTTTTTTACAGTTCTTAGACATAGTTTGTGTTTCGGCTACACACCAGGTGCCTCGGCTAAATACTTAAGAAGTATCGCCTAAGTATCTTCCAGGCAATATTTAAAAGAGTACTAATTTTGAAAAAAAAAATTCTGTTATTTAAATACTGTTTCTTGAATATGTTTTTTAACTAAATTTTGTTTTTATTAATCTTAAAACAGCATTATTATTATTTGTTTCAAATCATTTTGATGATTTACAAGTACTTCTCTGTTCTTGCAGGTGTGCCCTTTTCATTCAAGAGAAACAATTCAAATAATAATTTTATTCTCACGTAACAAAACATGACTTGATTTGTTTTCCTTTGCTTTGAGTTTTAGGACTATTGTGAGTGAGTTTAGAGTGTCATGACCATGCGGAAAATTTGCTGACAATTAATCCAAAAGTACTCGTCCTATGACTTGAGAAAATAAGACTGGTACCAAAAATAAGGAGTAGTGAATGATGAAAAAAGACATATTGTGTAAATGGTCACAAATTAACCATTTTCAGTCAATTTAGTTGATATTCCGGTTAGTATTGTAGTAAACGGCACTGAACAAATTTGATGGACCTGGATCTAAGGCCTATCACATAGTATCTATAAAATATTAATTGTCTCACTTCAATGAGACTGCCATGCTACTCAGAAACCTGTTTCGTAACTATATTCAAATATTAACTTCAGCTTAACTGGTATTTATAACATTGAAATATAAGCTCCCCTGTGGTCGAGTGGGTAGTGTACTAGCCTGTCATGCCGAAGGTTGTTGGTTCGAATCCCATCAAAGACACCGCTTAAAAATAAAATAGAATTTCTAGTTGGACTTGCAGCAATAAAAAAATAAATTAATCGATAATTACAGCTGAATTTTGGAATAATATTTATATATAATCTATATTATTCGACACCGATTAGGACTCCATAAGATAGTTCAGAGACAAGTTACAAGGTGCATACAAAGTATCAATTAACCCCATCCTAGGCCATCTCCATGTAAAAGTGGCTGGTCCGCTTCATAGGAAGTCTTAGAACTCGGACTGGTCCCTACTACCTGGGGACCGGTTTGTGTCAGTGACTTGTTTTGTGTCAGTTCCATTTACCGTAGGGGAATTACTGTGAATTGAAATTCCAATGGCTTGATGCATATATCTGACTAATATACACTCTATGCTTTACACATCCGAGCTCTTTAAATACCGCAAATATTGCAATTTGTATTAATAAAACTTTTAGTATTTTCCCTTTTCGTATCCTATTTAGCATTTCTTTCTACTTGTTTTTGCACCTCTAAATAGTAATCAATTTTTTAGAATCAAACTAAAAAAATCACCTTCTATAAAAGTAAATGATTATCCATTAAAGTAATTGTTGATTAAACATATAAACGTGTATTTTATAGCATACACACACACAAGGCTTATATATTTAAAATAAATAAATGCTATATTTTCTCATATTTTTCTATGCTAGCAAATTCTCCATTAATCATACGCCCTAGGTGACCCATAAATTCCAAATAAAAAATGCAACAATAAAGAAATACACAAAAATATTCATATAGCAACACACCAGCTGTAATAAACAACAATTGTTGATATTTTTTAGCATGTTAATTTTTTTGAAATTTATTAACATTTATCTAGCAAATATATTTGTTAGAAAAAACTATTGTGTTGTAGAAAAAATAAAGGAAAATATGAAACCAACGAAACAAATATAAAATTTATATATTGATTACAATTATTCAAATTCATGCAGTCAAATAAAACAAACAAATAAAACCAAACACTACTAAGAGGTAAGTCTGAGAATTTATTTAGAACAGAAATTAAATTTCTTTGTGATACTGCCAATATATAAGAAAACTTCCTTTAAAATAGTTTGAAACTAGCTAACAAACTACTGCAAGCATTTTATAAACTTAAAAGATATTTTAAAAACTGTGTTCGTTTAAATAAAACAGAGTACACAAGTTTTTATATTTTTATATTTTTAACAGCTGATAACCTTCAAGTTCTACCAACCAGCAAAACAAAACATACAATTGCACATTTCCCTGAATATTCTTTTATAAAATATTTATCTCATGTAGTTTAACAATTGCATTTTTATGCAATTTGTAAAATTCACACAAAACACATTTATTTATGTTTTTATACCAACAACACAAAAAATGCATGTGTAATGGTATTACAGAGAAATATTTATATAACAATTTTTACAAGACTAAATAAAAATTTAAGTTTGTTTTCTCTTAAACAAAAATAAAAACAAAAGAGATGAATATAAAAATTTTCACAAATATTCGTTTTTTATTGGTATTTTTGTTTTTCACTTATTTTTACTCAAGTAAATTTATTTCAATATTTTGTGAAGAACTTGTTAGAAAATCTTTCGCAGGATAGAAAATTAAGAAAACGAATATATGTTTTGGTTGCACGCGTGTTAAAATTTTTACAAATATTAACTAATGAAAGTTTTTTAATTACACTGAGCAACAAAAAAAATTACAAACTTCTAGCGACTAGCACTAGGATGAAAAAATATATATACGTATATCAGAGTTTTGAAAGTTTACATCTGGTAATAAATTTAAGCTATAAGATGTGTTCAGCACTTTTACATATATCACCATAAAAAACATTTTTATGAAAAGTCTTAATTTTTTAACTCTTTGTTGAATGGGTCGTTTTGTCCCTTTCAGAACCCAGAAACTTCTCTTTATCTATGCCAAGTACTAATTGTGAATAAGTACGATATTAACCCTTAACCCCATTTAAAGTTTGTATAATTTTTAACGTTCAGCTTGAGTCTGGAGCTTCGAGATCCTAAAAATCCACACTGAAATTTTATTGCTAATCTTTTTATTGAACATTTCATTCCGCTATATTGCCGCTTTGCCGATGAACTGGAGTTTTTGTCCCTTATTTAAAAAAGGGAAAAAAGATCCATACCACAAAGAGTTAGAGGGTTAAAATATTCTCCAAAAAAATTTCTCATGGTGCTTAACATAGTAAGGTTTAACACATCTTATATCTTAAGCGTATGGCTTAACCTTCATAAGGTCCTCAAAGTTACTGACGTTAATGTTCTTCGGGTCAAATTTGACCCATATAGAAAATTGTATATGAAGACAATAATTTACTTTACTTAAGTGTATTGTTAGTGTTTATATATTATTTCTAGCTAACTATAATTAGAGTATGTAAGCTGCAGTTTTTGTAAACATTTATTGATTTTATATGTACATATGTGAATATATAAATATTTAATGTTACATCGATATTGTTCTTAATTATTACATTGGCTACATAAAATAATTGTTTTAGAGTGCTGTTTGCATATAAATTTTTTACACATACTAATGGCGTTTTATTATCGGTTTTGGGGCAAAATTGGCAACGACTTCTTTTTGTTGCAGTTTTGATTTGCTTGAAGTTGACGGCTGCTCATCCTGCTCAGCTACATCAAGTAGTTTTTGTGCAATTTTTCGTGAAAATGGTACTCTTGGCAAAATTTTTCTCTGCTTTATATAAGGCGTGGTAAGCTGCATACGAAAATTTTCTAAGAAGTGTCTACGTTTGACAAAACAGCAAGAAATACTCTGGCCTTCATTATTGGTATATTTCAAAATAATGTTCATACCAGGAGGTGGGAAAAATAATTGAAAACTGGAAATCTCTTCCTTTGTAATTCTTGAACAAGAATAACCAGTCAAGTCTAGCGCCATACTGGTTACATTCTCCGTTCGGACTCTTCCATATCTGTATGTAATGGGTTCCTTGAAATATCTTATTTCACCATTTTTTGACGGCACTGTCTGAGTAGTCGCAACCCCACTTTCACTATCACTAGAACTGTCAGGCAGCTCAGAATATTCTGGATGATCTTCATTTTATGAACAAGTTTCTTCCTCGTCTGATAGCGCATTCAGCATAATTTTTTTTGACTCGTCAATTTTTCTACAAGAAATAGCAATCAAAAAACTTCCAAGCTTTTCCACGTTTCATTCGTTCCGCGTTTATTCTATGAGTGATATTGCAGGAAGCAAACAAGTGAAATATTGTTCGTTTTCATAGAAATACGGCCAAGTCACAGAGTTTAATTCCGCCCGGAAACGGAATTCGATCTACCCCAAGCTGTCAAACCATAGCCGAAGCATACCCCAGAATACCCGCGCCGCCAACAGTCTGGACACACCTGACAAATTTGCGTATTTTAGTTTTCTTTTTTAGACACCAGCTGCTACAAAAATAAAAATTTGACCCGAAGACCTTTACTGTAAAAAATTTCATAAATGATTTTATTGCATATATATTATTCCGAAAGCCTAATGTGGCTGTTGATACTTTAAATTAAATAAAAGTCATAAAATATAAAAAGCAGAAACCAAAAATTTTCGGAAAAAACCCAATTTTTTTCTTAAAATGGGTAAAAATTGACCCGAAGACCTTATGAAGATTTCCTGTACTGAGTACTAAATGTGAATGAATATGAAATTAAACCTTAAGCAAATTTCAAGTTTTAAATGAATTCTAGCGTTCAAATTGAGTAAGGAGCTTTAATATATTTTAAGAAATAGTAGAATTTTATAGCTGATATTTTTGTTAAACATTTCAGCCTAGTATATTGCCGCTGAAGGGGAGTTTTTTGTCAATATTTTAAGAAAGGGACAAAAAGACCCATACAACGAAGAGATAGAGGGTTGTGTTTTACATAAATATTCTTATACTTTAAACATAAGGCTTACAATATTTCCTATGCCGAGTACTAATTGTGAATAAATACGAAATTAACCATTAAACACGTTTTAAGCTTTGAATGATTTGTGGCTCTCACGCTGTTGGGCACTTAAAGTTCTTTTTATATTTATGGTAAAATTTTATTGCGAAAATTTTTGTAGAAATTTTCAGCCATCATGTGATCGCTGAAGGGGATTTTTTGCTTTTTTAGAAAATGGATACAAAGACCCATACAATTAACAGTAACGCGGTTAAAATGTTTTACAAAAATGCTTTCTGTGGAGTTTTACATTAATGTGCTAAACACCTCGTATGCCTTAAACGTAACTCTTAAAAGAAATCATATGTCGAGTTACTACAAACAGAAAAATTTTATGCTAAAATCGTCGAAAACAAGGTTAATTTTATATTTTTCGGCAGAGATTTTGCTTGATAGTCATTGCATATTAATTCAATATGATTTTACAAAAACATTTTAGTAACATTTTTCATTTTGTAACAACTATATTTTATGTTGATGTAATATTCGAGTACAGTTAGAGAAAAACGAAGTTGATACTGAAATACTACGAAGAATCGTGTTGAATCAAAGATTATTAAGTTGATACAACGTTAATGTCATATTATTTCAAGTTGAAACAACCTTAACTTTAATATATCCGTAATATATATTTTTATATACACATTAAGGTTTATAAAGATATTTTCCATAATTTTTTATATAATAATTACTTATTTTATCTCATTTGTACAAAATACAATTCATTCTTTTGCTTCTCTTAGGATTTATTCTCTTTATTGATATACTAAAAATTAATATAATATTAATCACATTGTTTGCTTTTCTGTCATGTCGCTAAAATTGTTATCATATTGATAATTCATTGAACAAATTGTTCATGCAAAGTTTTCGCTTTGATTTGTTTGCTCAACAATATTATAGCATTATGATTTTCCAAATCATATGATTTTAATCGTGAAATCTTTTATTACATTTTTAATACTCAAAGGAAAAGAAATGTATTTGTAGCGTGCGTGTCTGTGTGCTTTAATATTTGAAGCACTTAAACAGCATGTAGAGAACGAAAAAGGAAAATCACTATTTTAAATTGAAGTTTTCAATTTTTTATTTTATTTCAAAAGAATAATCAAATTCATATTTGCAAGTATATCACGATTTCTGTGTACATTCATATGTGTGCATCTTTAATCACGCTTTTGCATTTTTTCCCTACTTTTCAATATATCTTTTTTTATATTTTTTTAACCCGTATGTATTTCAAATAACAGCTCCCTTCGCTTACTCTTTTGTTCTCTTATTTTATTGAATATTCTTTTTTCGTTTAATATTGAAAATGTCATACAAAATCGAATGCGTTGCGTTACACATGAAGCAACAACGATAGCAGCTGCAGCGACAGCAATCCACCATATAAGCTACATAAATTATTGTTGTATTTATAGATGTTGTTGTTTAAATAAAACAATTATTATTGTGTTTTTTTTCTCTTGTAGAAATAGTAAAAAACCAGAATAACGTCGCTTTTATTCCACAGCAACAAAACGCACTTAAGCATCACGTAACAAATGCTCTAGAGAAAATTACAAAATCAATCGTTAGAAAACGTTTGAATGTGTACGACAAATGATGCTGTTTTTTATACAGAAAAAAAAGTTAAAACAGTGCAACAATTCTAAGAAGGATGTACAAATATTTGTGTATCCTTTATCACAGGTGAAAATGTTAGCGGGTGAATGTTTTATATCGAAAAATGTGAATGTTTTATATCGAAAAAAACGGGTAGGCTCATTTAAGGATTTGTGCAAAATTAAAATGAATTTTTGGAACAATACCTCCGAACATTGGACTAATATAGTACGGGGTTCAAAAATTCACTGTTAACACCATGTACCGTATTTTTACATTTTGTCGGACAGATAAACAGTTGATCTTTATAAAATATATTACTTTAACCTCCCAGGTAGACTAAAGTTGACTTTAACTTATCGCTCACTTTCACTTAGATTAAAGTTGTAATAAAGACTACTGCCAAGTTGTATAATATTTTCTTCTTTTAAATCGTTATTAAAATTACTCATACGTCACGTATCACCAAATATTTGTATTAATATTAATCATACGCCTTGATTGTAAAACTATATTATTTTATTATAACATAAATCATATTTAGCAAGGCCAAATCCAAAAGGTTTTTTTCCAACCTTTTTATTTTGTTCAATATAATCATTTTTCTATTTTGTATAATTTATGTTCTTCGTTTATTTAAGCTTGCAGAATATATTTTTATTTACGGCTGGTTAAATTTTAATATAATTTACTATGTTTACTCAAGCTTGGTGTAAAAAAAGAATCTTGAAGCTATGCAAAAAGTAAAGAATTTAACGCCCTTTTCCCAAAAAAATCCCTAATATTTTAAATTTATTTATTTTTTCCCCTCAAAATATTGGGCATAATTTATAGCCTTACAAAAAAGAAAAGATACAAGCCATTGATTTAACAAAACATTATTGTGTTCAAAGAAAACTTAACAAATTCATGCTTCAAAAAAAAACACAAGCAAACAAAATCTTGTCTTTTTTTTGTATTCTAAGAATTTGTTTTCATGTTTTCCAACTCGTTTGTTTTGTCTTTTTACTTGGCTAGCCTAAATGTCTGTCTCGTTCAAGAGACACTTATAAAATATTATTTATTTACATATTAATAAATATTCGGTTAAAGGAAAATCAAGTTATCTTTTATTTGTGACCTAAAGCAAGCCATAAGTCATGAGAAAAAATTAAATAAATATCTAAAAACTGTGTTGAAAATGATGCAGACCTTTTTTTATGGAGTATGATTTAGGATTTTGTTATACAAATATATCAATTTTTAAATATTTCTTCCAAATAAACGCACTAAAAAGTCATATGCATAACATAGTTAGACTCTAGCATAGTCTACTTCTATTGTAGTCATAATATAATCATAGTCTAGTCATTAACTGTTCATAGTCTAGTCATAGTCTGGTCATGCACCAGGCACATGCTACTCACAGTCTAGTCGTTTTCAAATTATGGTCTAGTCATAATATGGTCATATTCTAGCCATATCCTAGTCATTGCTTAGTCTTAGTCTAATTGTAGTCTTGTCATAGTTTAGTCATATTCGCTGTATATTTTGATTATATCTTTTAAATAAATGTATCCTTTTACGTTTTAGGATATTAAAGCTAAAGAAAATTGCCTTCAAGACTGACTAATTACTTCAATTTCCTGGAAAAAAAAGAGAAACGAAAAGAAGACAAGAGATAATAAAAAGAGCAGGGTATTATAGCTGCAAAGCACACTAACATAAATAAAGGACACTAGTGTTTTTTTTACTTTTTTCTGAATTCTTACTCAACGTTGTTGTTGGCCATAATCAGTTTGGTTTAACCGGTTGTGGGCGTTTAGCACAGTGTAAGTGTGTGTAGTTTATTATTTTTTTATTAAGAATGCAATTTCTTTTCTGTTTTGAACTTGCTATCCTTTGTTTGATTTTTCTTGTTGTGCCTGTTGCAGTTTTTTCGTTTTTGTTTTAACATATGAAACAATAGAAATAGTAATGAGCAATGTTAGTTGAAGTCTTTTTTTATCATTAAATATAATGGTTAAATATTATACCACATTGTTTTATTTTGATTTGTTTGCATTTTTTACCTTTTCCTATTTTATGTTGTCAAGTAATATGGCGTAAATGACACGTTTACCATATTCGGTTTTTTTATTTACCACAATTAAGACATTTAAGGGCATTATCTTGCTGTTTGTAATTAAAGTTGTGATTAAAACAATGTAGTTGGAAATAAAGTATTTTTAATTCCAAACACTAAAGCGTTAGTAGATAAATTCTACTCGCATGCTGTGCTGCTTTTGAAAAATAATTATGGATGGGAAAGTTTTATGAATTTATCAAATAATTATATATAACGAACATAAACAATTTATTTAATATGAAAACTTCCAAATAAGAAGTAGAAGGATATATTTGAAAATGCACAGTGGGCCAGTATACAAATATTTTGGAAATAAAAGAGCCATTTCTAAACGGATAATGTTAAAAGTTAGATTCAAAAACACATACCAGTTGCAGAAAATCTTATGCGTATCCACTCACTTTATGTGGCGTGGACCAACCAAATCTGGACCTTATGGCTCAAACAATAAAAAATAAATTTTTCGGATTTTCTTGGAACTTTCTTAGGAATTCTGAGATTGTCTGAAGTCAATCTCTGTTCTGTATGCTCGCTTAATATTGAGTACATAAATTCCTATATAACTGCAAAATTTCATTCGACAATAGCACTAAGAAAAAAAATCATATGCACAAAACACCACATAACACAATTTTCCCTATGTTTTCAAAAAAGGCTTTTACAAAAATTTTAATTGTTAAAATTTTAATACACTACTGAAAACTATACAGAATTTTGCAAATTATAATATATAATATGTCTACGCTTTCTATTTTATACTTGTAAAATTAATAGACTTGTAAACAAAAACTCGTATTGATCTTAGAATCGCCGAATGAATATTTTAACTCGGATGTTTTTATTAAATATATTGTAACTTTCTCACTTTTTGTCTGATACTAATAAATTTACGCTCAATACGTTTGCAACAAAACATCATTTCAGATATGGGTAAAAAAAATACTTTTAGATTCCTTTTCCTTAACCCTACGTCTTCACGAGCCATCGACTTAAACTTGACATGACCATGACGCCGGCAGAGAAAATGCAAAAAATTCATCAACTTCTTGGTTGTGGCGAATACGTGCGATGTTTCATGTTCTGTTTTATCAATGTATTTGGTGGTAGTACAATAGAAATGGAACATTTAATAATTTCTTTCTGTTTTTTCTTTCTTTCTCTTAAAAATGGTTGTTGACGGCGGATCTCATGGCGAACATTGATGATCAGACACATGTTCGGGCATCGATGTCAGAGCATGTACGAAACATGGATATGAGCGGTCTACATTAGCCATATGCGATGTCTGACATGATGTTCATACCAAGTTCATGGCTAATGTAGACCCCCAGTAATAAAAAAAAAACTTTAAAAATTCTAAAGTTTTATTGATTTATTAATTTTTTTTTGGAAATATTTCCTCAATACAGGACCCGTTGTAAATCTTGTAGATTGGGAAAATGCCAACAACAATTATTCGATCTACTACACATACAATCGGTTGTGAATTTGTCAAATTGTAGTACAATTAACTTTGATTTTGCAGCATTCTTTTGCCCAATCTAATATTTTAGTTTTTAAGAATATTAAAGTTTTATTAAAATACATTGAAATTAATTATGGATGGTCATTAACTTGATTCTATGCGCAAACCTTTAACCAAAAATAGCATAGAAAAACTAAATATATTATTTTAAACTTTTATTTATATGATTAAGAAGTTTATAATATAAAAGTTGAAACATTTTAAAATTAGTTAAAAAATTAGCATTTATTTAAAGTCTTAAGCACTGTAACTCATTCAATTTTGATCCGATCAAAACAGTTTATACACTGGCTGAAAGAAAAAAGGCATATCTGTGTAAGAGTTCAAAATTTGCATAATTCAGATGAACATTTCTCAAGATTTTTGGAAATAGCTAAAAAATATCTGCAAAAAATCAAATTTTTCGAGAATATCTCGAAAATGCGTCTTAGGAAAAATAAATGTATGTTTTATTCGTATTCATCCTAGGAATAATAAAATTAGCCTTAAAAACATAACTTTTTTGAGGTTATGACAAAAAGTTGAAAACTAGTGTTATAGGGATGAATTGTTTCATTATAGAAACCTCCTATTTACCTTCTGTTCTTATGCAATATAAATGTCTTGTGAATTTCTTACTATATTCTTATATTATTATAATTTTACGTAAAAATAATAGGTTATTATTATGCCGTCTGCAATATTTGTTTATTTATTTATTTCTTTTTCTTTAATTATTTGAAATTTTTATTCTTGAACATTTAATATGGAAAGCAGCAAACCAAGCTTTACACCACATTAAGCATTTACTTTTCGCAAAATGTGTATGAAGGAATCATTTTTCGTGCTAAAATCGATAAGACTTGCAACAATTTTGTATTAAATAACACACAAAATTATTCTAGAGCTGCCAGAAACAGGGCTGCAAAAGAAAAGGAAAATGGAAAACATGCAAAACTAATTTGCTTTAATATGCTTAACAAAACAGATTTTTTGCTTACTTTTGTATAAAAAAAATATGTTAAAAGGGGAAGTATTAAAACTGTATGTATAATGAGCTGACCTATTTGTATCGCAAGTAAAGGAAAAAATTGATTTAGCAAACCCCTCCAAAAATAGTCTCAATGAATTACGTTTTAGTGATATAAACTTGTTAATTACAGAGATTTATTGGTCGTTATGAAAACTTAAAACGAGGTTATATAAGAAATTATACTGAGATTTTATTTGTTTTATTCCGCGATAAAAAAGAACTTATGCGATAACCAGGGCATTAATTTTATTATTAGGTGGACTATAATATTTTACTTTCATCTTTACATGGACTGGTTCTAAAATCACAATAAGGGCTACAATATATTGCGTTTTCTCAAAATACACATATTGTTCTGTTCCCTGATAATTTTTCCCATGAATTTGATAAAATTTAAAATAAACAACAAAAAAACCAATATATTTATATTCCAAACTCGTTTTAATGGTCAACAACATTTCAACCTTTTTTTTTACGTTAAAACTATTTAATAAAGAAAAAAACCTGTTGAGGTCAATTTGAATTATAGTTTTAACAAAATTGTTGCCACTTACAAACCCAAACTTGTTGTATATTTGTGTTTGTTTGATATACAGCAAATGTGTGAGTATGTGTATTTGTAAAATTTACGTTTATTACTGTATCATTTCCCTTACAGCCTTATTGCATACGTTAAAGGCTAGAGGTTTTAGCCAGGGCTTAAGGGGTTTTTATGTTGGTTAAATAATACAATTTGATTGTGTATTCGTTTGCATTTACTGTTCTTTACCTTTTTTCACATGCTGCTATTGTTTGTGGATATTACGATTTTTTCCCCCAACATTATTTTTTTTATCTGAATACAAATGGGTAAAATATTGGAAAAAAATCCAAAACCACATTAGCATTCTTCTAACGTTATTGTTTAACAATTTAGTTTTAGGTCTCATTATGGCAATATAAAGCAAATTTTTTATTTTCTTTTCTGTTATACGAAGGTAGTGATAGAATAATATTTCTTGGTGTATAAAGATTGGAAAAATTGTAAAGTATGTTTTTTTGTTTACGCATAATGATTTTCTAACTATGACAATATTTAGGTTAAACTAAGACTGTAGATCATATGTCATAATGTCCCTTATCATAATAGTCATGGATCCTATTACATACAATTATTTGTCGTAGTGTGTTCATTGACACTAGAGGCTTTTTAAACATGTCTTAATAGTCATGCTCACTACCACACTACAGTTGTTCATTCTGAAATATCAATTATATTTAAATTCTATAAATAATTCAAACACAATTTTTAGACGAACGTCCATTTATCTTATTAAATTTAAATTCTTAATTCTTAAATTCTTAAAATCCCAAACTAAATTTAAACTTTATATTCTGATCTGGCTGTGAGGAATAAAAGTTCCGCTGAGTAAAGTTTTTCTGCATACTCGGCCGCTATTGCACTATGGCTGAATTTCCAAATTTTGCAGCAAAAAGAAAATTTTTCAACTTAAAATTTTTTATTTTTTTTTTGGTATAGGATTAAATTTTCAATATATTGGAAAGAAAAAAATTTAAATAGATATGACAGCTGGTAACCCTGTTTATGTATACAAAGCTGCCAATGTTCACCTTTTTTACAATACGTACACACAGAAAAATAAAAGGAATTTACAATCAACATAACGCAATTTTGATTGGAAATCATATTAAATTTACAAGAAATAATTTGCTGGTGAGGCGTGTTAGTTTTTATTTGCTTTGTTCATTGCTACAATTCACTGTTGTGCTTAGTTGTCTGACTTGTTGTTGAAAATTTTTTTTCAGTTACTCTTATATTTGCAATATATATTCTAATTTGTATGCGTACAAAAGTCACGTACGCTGACATATGCTAATAAATATCTACTGCTAATAAATAGCTACATTAAAGTCATCTTGTTTCAACTTGATACAACTTAAATTGAACTTGATTCTTCGTGTTGTTTCAATATCAAATTCACGTTGTTTTAAATTGAAATAAATTTGATGATTCTTCCTATTATTTCATTATCAACTTTATTTTGATTTAACTTTAATGGAATATTAAATCAACATGAAATATAGCTATTTTAGAACGAAAATAATTGTAAATCATTTTGAATTAACATGAAACACCTATGAGCAAAATAAGTACAGAAAAAAGCTAAATTAAACCGGTTTTCGACGATCTTACATTGAAATTTTTCTAAGTGTATTATCAGCAGTGAAGCATTAAATATTTTACAAAATCATTGCTTTCAAAAACTTTTTTTTATTTAAACAAAATCTGTGAATATGGGTTCTAACTAATACTCGACGGGTGTATTTTAAACTGTTTTAAACCTATTTGATAAATGTTTGTTTTTCGTACTTACGAGTATTTTGATGATTTTAATGGATCAGTTTTTTTTTATATTGTGTAAAGTTTTAGCGTTTTATGTGGAGTAAAATTTACCTCCTTCTTATTCTTGGGAAGCTCGAGTTTTATGGCGTTCTAAATTTTTTTGCAAGCAACTGCAAACTAATGAGAATTCGATATTGCTTTAGAAACATTCAAGGTGAAAAAGTCTAATATCATACATTTTTGCACATAGTTAGAGTGACTCGGAATGTGAAATCTTGTAATCCGCATGTTTAAGACATATGATGTGCACAGCGTTTTTATGTAAAACAATACAAAGAGCATTTTCTTGAAATATTTTAATCCTCTAACTCTTCGTCATATAGGCCTTTTCGTCCCTGTCTTGATAAAGGGGCGAAAAACTGCCCTTCAGCAGACACATAGTAGGCTAAAATGTTTTATAAAAATGTTTCTCGTGAAATTCTACTTGAAAATGCCGAGCACATCTTATACCTGAAAGGAAAGGCTTGCAACTTGCAAGTCTTGCTACATCTAATACTAATGGTGAGTAATTACAAAATTAACCCCTAAACACTTTTAAGTTTTGAATGAATTCATCGTTTCGCTTGAGTTTGGAGCTTATGTCTCCTTTAAAACCCATAGCAGAATTTCATGCCAAATATTTTTCTAAAAGATCTTAGCTCTTCATATCGTCGCAGAAGGGGATTTTTTTATCCCTTTTTAAGAAAGGACAAAAAGAACAATACAGCTTAGAATTAGAGGGTTAAAATGTTCTGCGAAAATATTTCTTGTTGTGTTTTACATAGAAATATGCAGCAACCACAAACGTAAGGCTTACAAGATTTCTTATGCCGAGTCACTTTAACTATGTGCAAATCCCCGGTATGAGTGCGCCACTGCAAAAAGGGATGTGAACAACCCATCTTTTTTTTTTTTTTTATTGTGGCAGAATAATTTTTTCTGCCACAATAAAACAAAAGTTTGTATAAAAATAAGTTTAATTTTCAATATATGTTCTTTACATAATCAATGAATTGTTTGTTTGACTCTTATTTGGGACGCCAACACCAAAACAACAAGAAAAACTCTGTCGCGAAAAACCACCCACAAAACGACATACACACAAATAACAACAACAACAATAGTGAAAGCAATGCGATTGTACCAATTTTGTTTACTAGAGATTTTTGAGTGAATGAATTCATTCGTTTTTTAGAGTCTTTAGATAAACATTCCGATAAACTTGATTTAGATAAACTTTAACAAATTTTACAAAGCGAAATTTTATAAATGCTTAATGGATGATGACGACGATGACCCAGACAAAAATTTTGTTTGATATATTACAAAAAATCTAATAAATATTTTTGTCTGATTAAGTAAACTAATTTGTTTAATATTTTTTAGTATTTGTAGACTAAGTGTTTCATAAATTCAGACAAAAATATTGTTTGATGTTTGATGATAAATTGTTTTGTTTACAATTTATAAATATTTTTAGACAAATAGTTTTATAGATTTAAACGATTTGTTTACTGAAAAAAAACACGTTTTTCCCAATGAAATTGTTGAGATATTTTTGTCTATATTTACAAATTTGTTCGTAGGTCCATTCCTAGACAATAAATTTATTATTTCATTGAATTCTTTTACAGAAAATGAATTTTCTTTTTTCTGTGGAGTCTGCATACCAAGTTTGATGACGAGGGTTACCCTTCGGAAAAGTTTGTATCATTTCTATTCCACTTGTCTAACGACTGATAAAAAAGGATGTTTCGGAGTCTTGAGCGGCGAAAATGGAACATATCACTTAACCGGACAAAAAATATTAACAAAATTATATCACTGTGCAATAGGGGGGACAACAACTATAAACATGTTTAATATTGTCTCATATGACATTTCAAAAATTGATCGATTTTATCTTATGTAGTAATGCGCCAAAAGTAGGTCTTCCAATTTTTTTAATATATATCGCACGTATGTTATAATAAATAGCAATGTTTTAGTTCTACTCGAAAATTAATTCCGATGATCCACCTTACCGTAAGAATCTTATTTTTCCAAATCAAAAATATTTGTTTAACTTACAGTGATTTGACTAGTTATAAAGAACCCAGCACAGGAAAAGTACCCTAAGTTTTGATTTAGAGCATATCATCCGAATAAAAGTAACTAGTCCTTCTCATATAAACTTCCAGAACTCAAACCGGTTGCTAAAACTTCTATTCTCTCTAGCAATATTAACAGACTATGACTTGAATATGAAGTAATTATCACTAGATTGTGATTAAATATTTCTATACAAAATAATTTTACAAATACCCCCCGTAGTTTTATATATTTTTAGCTACAGATATTTTTCCAGAAATTTACGTTTTGTAGCTGCTGGTTTTATTTGTGTTTTTTTCTTTTGCACTAAAAGAACAAACTACTTTGCATAGCAATGATATTAAGTTGATTATGTTTATGGCAAATGAAGAAAATAAAAGCGAAATTATTTTGCCCTAATTTGGCCTGAAAACAAAGTTGAAAAAAAGTTATAAAAGTGAAAACAAAAAAAAAATGCACATAGCAATTCAGTTAATAAAATAAAGTCCCAAATATGTTCAACGAGTCAACAAATTGTCTGCTTGTAGTCAATTGTACAAAAATAGAAATTGCATAAATAGTCTGTACAGACAATTAGGAAAATTATATTATTAGGAAAATATAGTAGCTTTCAGTATTTTAGTACCTTTAATTAGTCTGACTTTTATATTTTTTTTTTATACAAATTAAAATTTTTTTCTTATATTAATACAACATAAAGGGCACCATTTGCAAAGAAAAAAAGTAATAAATTATATCCAGCAGAAATATATATTTTCAGCTTCTTAGAAGAAAAAGTTTGAAGAGGCTGTTTAATTTGTTTGCTAAATATAATGGGTTGCCCTAATGCAGAAGAGACTTTAAGTGTTGGGCATATTGCAATATTACTAATTTGCTTAATATTTCAAAAATAATTTAATTATTCTCAAGTTCTTTAATTGTTTGCTTTTTTCAGAAAAAAATACTTTTCGCATGTTGATTGAAAAGTGAGGAGAAAGTTTTAGATGTGCTGGACAAGTATAAAATTTTAAATGAGCTGAAAGAAAAATAGTTTGGAAAATCCAAAAGTGCACACCTCATAATCTTAATTAGGCCGTGAAATTAAATAGCCTTCTATTCCTGAAGTGTAAGAAAAATGAATAGATTATTGATGGCTTTCGGTCGTTATCGTGACCACATACAGGATCCGTACATACAGACAAACGGACGTCCAAGACAGAACTTTTTTAAACATTTTTTTAATTAGTTTAAATAATAAAAATGACATTAAAAATGTCATGAGTGTTAAAAAATAGTATTTCTTCTCAATATATGTGTATATATATTATTTACAAGTGCAACATATGATAATACTAGAGCCATTTTAAGATGGAAATATCAGTAGTTTCGCATGAAGTGAGAGTAGTACCCACCTCAACGCTTCTATTATGAGGCCTGCAATATATTATCAATATACAACGATTTTAACGAGCTTGCATTTTTTTAATTATTCATACTGCTAACAGCCTTTAAGTTCTATCTCATTCGTTGTTTAATTTTACTTCAAAAATCCTTATTATATGCGATCTTATTTTTGAAAGTGGTATAAGTCCATTTACAAATATTGTTTAGGGTAATTTTGATTATATTTAGTCTTCTTGAAATTAATGTTAACTTATTTTCCTAAAAAAGGACTTTTACCATTTTTTTATATGAACTAAATTTATATAAGTCGAGAACTACATTAACTATTTTGGGCTAAGTATAAGTACAATAACTATCTATGTAAAATGATTAATTAAACATTTTTATATCCTTTACTTTACAGTTTTATATATGAGAAATATTTCATATATCCCATATTTTAAAGGTATTTTACCAAATATAGGTATTTTTATGTATAATAAATTAAGCTCATTGTAAGAGACATACGTTATATGCATGCTTATGTATATTCATTGGAATGTCTTTGTGAAGGACACTAAAGACCATCTAGTTTATTGAAGTCTTTTTATGGACGCATAAAAAGCACATACAAAAATTTTATGAACTATAAGCAGTTATAATATTTTCACATAAATGGAATCAAAGGTACTTCGTGTGTATGTGTATAAAATGCTATTATAAAATTGTACGTTTTTAAAACGGTGTGGATATTTATTACATACTTTAGATATTTTTAGGCAAACGTACAGGTAGGTAGGTGGTACGTATGTATATATTTTTCTATTGTTATTTTATTTTCTTGAATATAGTCTCATAAATTATCGGTCAACGAAGCTCATACATAAATATATGTTCGTGCTATAAGTAAAAATTAATGTGTACATCCATGCTTGATATGTATGTACAAATATAGACGTTATGGTGTTGTTTTAAGCCATATTGCATTAATGTGAGTAATTTACTTTTTGTAGCTAAACTTTAAGTAACCAGATTATATTTATATACTAATACATACAAAAAAACTTTTAATTTTAATGTGCCATATACACCTACTTTTTATTGATTTAAGTTTTTATTTAGTAAAAAAAATATGGGATACAGTTGTCCTTGCACACCATCCCTGGAAGATTTTTTGAGTAATTAAAGAAAATTAATTTTCTTCAACCATTTCGACCACGATATCTCTCTAACCATTTAACCAATTTAGATAAAATTTGCGGCATTCGGCGCAGTTTGTCAAGTTAAAAAAAGCAAATGATTCCTTAAAATCAATAAGACAAGAACTTTTACAGTTGTTAAAATATACCGCTTTTTCCGAAATCTTTCGACAACAATATCTCTTAAGATATTCAACTGATTTCAATGAGTTTGGTTAGTTTAGAATTTATTTGCAAAAATGTGTTTTTTTCGAAGAGTTTATTTTTGAAAATTTAATATCTCTTTGAATGTCTTAAATTTGGTAACGATCGGTTGAGCCATTCTTAATTTATGAGGGGACTACATATATACGTATATGAGTGATTCTCATTTCAAATGTTTTTTTCGTGTTCATCGGAAGCACAATTTAATAGATTATAAATAAATATACATAATTTTTTTCTTTTTGTAATACTGTATATTATGTATTAAAAACGAAGAACAAAAATACATCCTGCTTTTTTTAGTAAGACCGGCACTCAGGGGATGGCCCCTACTCATCCAATTCATTGTGCCAAAACTAGAAGAATTGGCTCATACAAAATAGCGTGTCCGTAGTGAATACTGTTGATTTTCCACATTAAGAAGGTAGAATATTTGTATTTGCCTCTGTTATTTCACACATCAAAGTTTTCAAAAATAATAGAAATTATTATTTATTTAATTGAGAGGCTTAGTGCAATAACTCGATAAGCCACAAAACCAAAATATGGAATAAATCGACTTTTAATTTAAAACAAAATTTTAAATTGTATGGTTTTTGGAATTTACTACTTTAAATAAGCAGCACAATTAGTTGCAAAACACTGGAATTTATCCAACAATTTCTCTAGGATGCAAAGCTATGGTACCTAGCAAGGAAATGAGCATATAAAACCAGTTTTTGATTTCATGTAGCTTACTGAGTTATTGCACTAAGGGCTTCAATTGTTGTTCTTCTCACTCTTGTGCATTTCATTAATCAGTTTAGTTATTAAAATTGCATTAACAACATACACTAAAATAAGAGCGTAGGGCTGGCTGTTCCTCTAAATATTAAAAAATTTGTGAACTTTGTTAAATAGTTTTGTAATGCAAAACGATTCATCAATCAGTCATGGTTTGTATCCAACCAAATGTATTGCGTGTTATCCATATTTTTCAATTTATTTGAAATTTTTTTGTGTATAAATAATTATTTTATATTAAAACTATTCGAAGATTATACATCTAAATTATTTTCAACTAAAAATATATCTTGTGTTTAAAAAAAGATTGAGTTCGTATAAAAATGTATTGAGCGTTACGTAAAAAATTTTTTGTTATATAATTTATATATAAATTTTAGGACATTAAAAAAAGTGTACAGCGGCGGAAGGCTAAAAACGATATAAAGATCATTATCTGTTTACAAATTTCCGATTTGCTTAAAAAAAAATTTGCTTCTACCGCACTATGTGTTGTTATTTTTTTTCGGTTATATGTATTTATTTATTGTATCTTCAATAAAATTGCACTAACAATAAGTAATCAAATCTTAATTCTAAAATTTTAATTTTTAAGTCCAGCCAGTGCCAGACAAAAATATTTGTTTCAGCGGTTGGTTGTTTGGTTGTTTACGTCTCTCGTGTTCGGCTGAGAGCAAGAGTGTCCCTCGTCCTCAGCCCAGTGTGGCCTCTAAAGTTAATGATGTTTCGGGCTAGGGGATTTGGGTGCAACTCAAGTCTTTTTATGTAGCTTGTCAAGTGTTTAGAATATACTGTGTTGTTATATATACGAAAAATGTATTAGGTATTTGAAATTGACTTAACTTTTAAATTAAATTATTCTTATTTGAAAGAACGTTAGCCTGATTTTTCCTGATGTGTAAATGTTTGTAAAGAACTATTTTATCTGATATTCACTTTTATTTCTCCATGTGAACCCAAGTCAAAATTAAAAAAAATTAAAAAAATGGTCGTAACTTTTAATTTCGTACTGCGATTACTATATATAATGTTTTTATATAGTAGATGTATACTGCTTTCAAACCCTATACTCACTATTTGTGGTATATTTTTTCGCAAAAATCATTCCCAGAACAACCGCTAAAGCAAATGTAACGCTCAATACAGAGTATCCATTGAATTAAGCGAAATTTATAATGCAAATCCTACGTTCTCATATTTATCTTAACCACATTGAAAAACAAAACAAAAAGAAACACAAAATGTGCATTTAGAATTAGAATCACCCAAATACATACACCCATTAATTCATACGGACATCATCGTAAAAATAGTAAGAATAGATTTTCATGAACTCAAAACGTCGAGATCTATTAAAAACCTGATTTTCCTAAATCGGCGTGAAATCATTAACTTGCTATCTTTGATTGAGGGAATTTCAAAATTATTTCTTAATACCGAAATAAAACTTCCTATATCCGAAATAAAGTTGCACAATTTCTTTCGATGCTCAGAGTATATTAATTAACCTCATATCCGTTTTGACAAAAAAAAGTTTTACAGTCCATTAGAAAAAATTAAGCTTTTTCAACGAAATCATTTTAGCATACATGTAATAATACAATACTAAGCTCACACTTAATAGGATCAAGTGTAGATGAATATAAGACTTCTAATATTTTTTTCCTCCAAAAACAAATATTTATAAAAAACGCTTCCCCAACAATAGTTTTCAAAAGCTTTTATTTTATATTGTTTTGTCACGTGCTTAATTTTAAACTTAATTTATTAAATTGGTTTTATTATTGCCATCAATTGAAAAAACTTGTTATTTTTCGTTCCACTTTAAAACGTTAATGTAACTTTTTAACAATTTAAGTTGAAAAAGGGAGTTGACCAAAATTTATCCATCTAGTTGAATTAAATTTTTTTCTTTTTAATAACCAAACAAAAACTTTCTTATCTAAGACTAACTTTTCAACATTATGCGTAAAGTTTATTCCTATTTGTTTGCTTGTGGGCTGGTTGTCTGTTGGTTTTTTTTGCCCATCATTTTGGCATTTTCTGCATACATTTACTCTTAAGGCTACAAAATTTTTGGTTAACGTTTTTGGAAGTTTTTTTTTTCTTCTTAACAATAAATTGGGGTGTTCATCAACATTTTAAACATTTAGAGCAGTGGGAGTTTGGGTAAATGGTATTTGCGAGTACCACCACAGCTTAACAAATGGAAATTTTTAAAATTGAATTAAATTTGTCCAAACCTTATTATGGGCAGGCAGCAGCGGCAGCCAGCAAAATACAATGCAAATTCATGTTCAAAATAAGCAAAAAAATTATAATGAAAGCCATTTGGGATATAAAGTTAGAGAGATACAGAGAGTGCCTGCCAACAATATTGTCATTTGTTATGACAACAATAAGATTTGTACAAAAATTAAGGCAAATTAAACATCTGGGCTGAAAATAACAAAAATAGAAAACTACTAAAATGACAAAAAACTTTCTTGTACTCAAGAAATTTCCTGTTCCTTTTAAGGCAAAAAATTTTATGAATGTATTTTATCAAATTCTTAAAGTTTGCATTTGTTAAGAGCAAAAAAAAAACTGATAGCAAACCATAAAGATTACAAGTTCCATATTAGTCATTTTGATTTTATTGGTACTCACTTTTATTCAACACTTTAGTACTGTTTTGTGGTATGCTTATAATGAGCTTAAATTTTGTGGTTCTTTGAAACATTCATTTTCATTTTTGGTTATCATTAAAAGAAAGGAAATTATATTAAGGAAAGTTTTAAGCTTGAGAAAAGTTTAAATAAATTTTTAATTATATTTTTAACACAAA
This sequence comes from Panzeria rudis, assembly GCA_956483635.1. Taxonomy (NCBI): domain Eukaryota; kingdom Metazoa; phylum Arthropoda; class Insecta; order Diptera; family Tachinidae; genus Panzeria; species Panzeria rudis. Next base: position 5,829,841 of record OY101449.1, read on the forward strand.
GAATTCAAAACTACATATTTTCTTTCTATATCTACGGCAACACAGTAGTTCCAATTAGAAAAAAGAGTAATAATTCTGTATCTTTGCAACCTGCAATCCGATTACAAAATGATGTGTGCAAAATTCATAGAGGAGAACCTCAGTTTTAAGATTGTTGAGATTTATACCACTCTGTTGAAACTTGCGGTGAGCTACAGAGTTTTTTCGCTATTCATTTTTTTCTTTTTATATATATTTTTAATTAAACAACAAACACAAAAACTGCTTAAGCCTTTTTTGGCTTTTCTGCAGAAAAGCCTGGAATCTTGGCAGGAATCAAACCTACTACCTCCCCGTTAAAAGTCTAACACAGTACCCACTACAATACTGGGTTAGCCGTAAAAATTCCTATTTAATATATCATTAAAATTTTTTGTCCTTTATGTAGAAAATTATACGTGCGTCTACAACGGCATACCTGGGTATGTGTTGTGTTTTAAGAGCGATATATTTTAGAAATTAGCAAGCGTATCAATCTCAAATTTCATTATATCCTTGAAGAAATTATTATTGGCCTTATGCCGACTTTTGGGTGCAATTTGACTGCTTATGTCAGAGATATCGCCACTTTTCGACATACATTTTTTAAGGGATTTTTCTTGTTTTATTAAGTTTTTTGCTGTACTGTTGCTTAGTTTGTATGGAAATATTAAGAAGTAGAAATCAAAATGTTGCCATATCTTCTCTGGACTAAGCTGTCCAATTCCATCCAAGCGATGGAATATGCGAAGAACAATTTTTTTTAAAGAGATCATAAAATTTTCATATCGATATAATTGCTACTTCCTAAAATATGGTGATCTTAAACGTGAAAACATACCCATTTATGTTGCTGATGACATAAAGGTTAAACTTAAGAAGAATATTGTGGTTTTTAATAAATAGTAAAGAAATAAAAATTAAAAAGTTGGGTTTTAGCAAAATGTTCATGCTAATAAATAAAATGCTTCTGAAAGATTGACTATTTTTACAAAATCTGCTGTCGTGGCCACATTTTTTGGCGAGCATATAACAATTAAATATCATGTTAATTATATAAAATATATCTAATATATGTAATTTATAAAGAAATTTGGAAAAGTCGATGGGCGTTTTTTTTTGTTATTAAGCGGTTAATTAAAAATTTCGTAGAAAAATATTCGTCCATTGCTGGATGTAATGCGCACGTTTTAATCAATTTAAAAGTTCAACTGCAGCCATTTGTGAAGACTATTCTTTTGAAATATTAAAAAGAAATAACTTTAGGTTTGAAAATTTACGACCACATGAATTGATATAACTAAAAAATATTACTGCATATTATCAAGGGAAGAATTAGAAATCATACAATAATTCATTGAAAATTTTGGCTATTCTATTACCGCAAATATTTACGCAATAGAAAGCAAAGACGAAACCAAAATTTCAAATTTCAAAGTTAAATTTCTTTAAAAATTTTTAAGATATCTTATTGCAATAAACTTTATTTTCTTGATTTATTTATAAGCTTTTCATTAAAATCGAATGATGTTTGTAACAGTTATGAGGCCAACAACGTTTTTCATTCCCGAGGAAGTCAATTTTGAGATGCTCACACTGTGCATCAATAGGCGGTACAAATTTAATCGTTCTTAAAGCTCTGTGTTTTTGCGTACATCGTTTTATAATCGGATCAAAGGCGTATGACTATTATTTCTTTATATTAATAACATAGCTTTATATTAATCATACGCCTTTATAAAATTTCATTTCTTAAGCGGCCCACCTTTTTGCAATATATGTAATTATGCAATTTTTCGTAATGTACAATAATATCGCCAATGTGTATGTCATATTCGAAAGTGGCACAATTTATGGACAAAAATCAAAAGAGTTTTGATGTTTATTGAACAATCAAGAAAATTATGTAATGTGTTGGCAGCATTGCTCAGTGCTATGTATACATACTTTTATATTGTCAGGAAAATCGGGCAACATTTCTATACGAAAGTATTGTGTTATTTATTGCATAGTAAATATAGATCAAAACGTCAATAATGCATACAATAATATATGAAATAATATTGTATAATGGATGGGCAGCTATACTGAATAGGCACAGAAAACAAAATACCATTCCGATCGGAAGTGGTTTCAATTATGTACATTGCTTCTTCAGAAAACGAAAAATGAAAATGTTCGTCGTAATTAAACCACTTTTAAATTTCAAAGTGGTACTGGCAAAGACTTTTCCACTAACTTCGTTGGTAGTAAATAATAAAAAAAGGGGCATAATTTTAGGAATGCCAAATAAATATTTGGCCACAATTTATGGCCCATAAAGCTTTTCATATGAAAAAAAAGAGATTAATGTAAGCTTTTACTTCTAAAATCAAAAGTAATCAAACGCGTCAAGGAACAACCGGTTTATCATTGTAAAATTTAAATACAAAATAAGCGGAGTGGCACGGCTTTATATCTGTGGCAATAAGAAATAAGTCAAAATTAGCTAATTGTGAGTTTAAATCAACTTCAGTTTATATGTTAGACTACTTATCAATTAAGTTTTAATATCATACTTGTATTCAAATTGTCAAATTTAACTACAATAGGAATAAATTTCCAAACATCCACTTCAACTTTTAAACATGCTCCACAACAATATTATTTCAGCACTTTTTCCTTATTGTTAAAGATATTTTTAGAATACTCTAAATATTATAAAATGGGCTATGGCAATCACTTCTGTTGCAAATATTACCGGAATCATAATAAAATTTTATGAAAAAATCAACTTATTAAAACAATTTTTTTCTGTTTAACAACTTTTATTTAAAGCACACTGAATTTATAATATTGCATAGCAATTAAGTTAATTTAAAAATAATTATTTAAGCACTTTAGTTTTAAATAACCTTTTTATAAATTTCACTTCACTTATTTATTTATTCTTCAATTTTCTAAATTTTTTTCTTTTCATTTTGAGATTGAGCTGCTCATTTATGTCCCATTATAACTAAATGACAAAACTGCTAAAATTGTATAATAAAGTTGTTACACGTGTTGGCAAGAACACCCACGTACCTAATTTAAAAAGAAATCTTTATCTAAAAAGTTTAAGGGTAAGAGCAAGGATGTTTTAAATTAATGAAACTTCTTAAGAGTTTAATTTGCTTTAATAATTTAAGAGTATTGCCGTTAAAAAAGGTAAAGCAATAATGATTAATAAATTAAATTAGTTCACAGATTTACCTCATGGAGCATGAATAGTAGAAGCATTCGGGCAAAATATTTTACTGTTTTTGGCAAAAGCCTTTGGGTACAGTTGCTGCGAAGAATTAAAAAACTTTTTAAAAAAGGTCCCAACTGTGAAATTAAAAAAAAACTTACATGAAATAGTTATGAATTTATATATTTTTTTACAAGATTTTATCACTGCAATGATTTAGTCCCTCACAGCACTATTTTGACTGAGTTAAAAAAATTATATCACCCCCAAAACTCCGAAACCTAAAAAAGAACTAATTTAAGACAGAAAGTGAGCTAAAAATTTGCAGATCTTTGAAGATAATTCAAACTAAAAATTATTTTAAAAAATTTTGTACAATCGTAAATTTTTTTTTTGTCGTAAATAGTGATTTAAGTTTAAGATTTATGTGTATCTTTCAAAATTAAATTCAATTTTCAAAATAATTTTTTTCTTTGTTCATTTTCTTTGATTTTCAATTACAGCAGCAACTAGACAGTTTCACTTAATCTCAACTGTTGTAAGTATGCAATTATTTGGCTTGCACCCAAAAAGTATGCAATAGAGTTTGTATGTATTTTTTTCGTCTATTCATTAATATATATAAAGACAAACTTCAAAAGAAGAATGAAGAAGAATAGATTTAGTGTGAAAAAAAGATAGAGAAAACATTTAGTTGGACCTTTAGTCATTAAATGACCCCTATACATTGAGCTGGAACTAAGAAAATTTGTTCTGGGAAAGAAAATATAACTATCAGATGCAATTAGCTTGATCCTTCATTGTTACAAAATGTTAAATTTCTCATAAAGGATTGATAGTTCAACAGGAAAAATATAAAAACTTGCGCTTTTTGAGCTCTCCTGAACAATACTGACTTTTAAATTCATTACATTCGACTTGAATATATAAAAAATTAGCTTTATTCAATAATTGGGCTGATGTTTTCACTTATATATGATATCGTTTACTAAATCCATCAAGCACTTCTATACAAAAAAATTATTACTTCCCTCCTAGTGCTATACTTTAAAATATTTCAAAACTTTTCTAATGTCTTTTTAACACCTCCTTCATCAATCGTTTGCCTTTAAACGTCTTAATATTAATGTGTTGTATCACCATAAATTTATTACATTTTATAACCAAAGCTATGCTTTACATTTCGCATTAAAGTACAAAATCTTTAGCATACCTTTTGGCAAAACAAAAAGTATCACAGAATAAAACACATTCAAATAAAGAATTTTGCTGTTTCTGTTTTTAGCCCAACTTAAATTTTATATTAAAAATGAGGTCATGCTTGTTTCTTGTTTCTTGCTATTTTTTTTATTATTTAGCTGCAAAACTTAAGGGAACTAAAGGTTTAACGTCTGTACGGTATATGAGAATGTGCAGTACAAGTAGCTGGGAAAATATATAAATACATATTTTTAAACATGCCTTCGTTAGCGTTGCTTAAGTGACATTCTTTTACTGCAGTATAGTATTTTTTGTTAACCTAAAGCTGTCTCTATCGCTCTTGCTAGTATCAGAGAAAGAGTTTTTGAATTTTATTCTGTTCAAAAGTCTAGTTGTGAAGTAATGTTGCATATTATTAAATTTTTTAAGCAGTTGCTTTTTGCTCCATTATTTACAGTTGTGTATTGGGTTGTACTGTTTGCTGTTAGTTTCTTTTAACCAGATTGCATGTCAAACTACTTAACGAGTCTGGAAATATATGTATGTGGTCGAAGTTTTTAGATTTTTTTTGTAATAATTTTCTTGTTTCTTTTTAGACGCTTTAGGTATGAGGTTTGGCCCTTACATCAAATATAAAAGTGTAGACCTTATGTAGAAATATATTGAAAATTATACCTAAGATATGCATATCAACTTTCCGGTTACTCTTTAGTAAATATAAAAAAAATATTTAGAAATGCTATAAATTATGTTGTTTGGAAGTATATTAGAAATTCTAAAATAATCCAATAATGTCCTGCATAAGGTTTCCACCACGTACATTTTTATATATCGAAATTTGTCTTAAGAAAAGTAAATGGTTCTCATATTCGAGTTCAGCAGCCCAAAATTAGCTTAAAACCCCTCATTTCTTAGATTCATTTATTTTATCAGTTTTAGGTTTCTTTTTGCTCGAATAATCGAAAATATTGGGTTATCAATTTTCCCGTAATTTTCTGGTTAATAGTGTTTTTAATATATAATATATAATATATACAAACAATTAACATTTTTACGCAAAATGTCAAAAATTTCATTGTGAAAGCTTGCTCGAAATTTCAAATTTAAGTTAAAATTTTCGAGCTAAGTTTGAATTTTTGAAGTTAAGTTCGTATATATTAATTTTCTTCGAAGTTAAATTGGAATATTTTAATTTTAATTGCAACCCCAATTTTATTGTTGTTGTTTTTAGTACACAATTTTTTCAATTTTGTTCTATTCGAATACTCGAGGTTAATTTCTTTTAAAATAACCAAAATTATTCATTAAAGTTACAGAACTAAAAAATTTATATTTTTTAAGGCAGGGTACTTTAGATTCTTTCAAAATACTATTTTCCTTCTTTTAGCTTTTTAATTATTATTGTCCCGTGTTTTTTTTATATAATTAATTTTTTAACCCTTCTTTGGTCATTTGAGCTGTTACCCTTTAATTAGTTTTAACATAATAACACGAAATTATTACTTGAAAAAATATCTCACACACTCTTAAAGCTGTTACCTGAAGGCAGCTATATTTGATAAAAGTTTTGGTTACATAAACAATAATTAAAATGGACAATTAAAGAAAAGAATACGTAAATAAAGCTCAGTAGTATGGTGGCAAGGAATGCTAAAAGAAATTTAAATATAAAAATAAAAATTGTGATTTATGGGATCATGTAAATGTAATAAATCCACTAGCAGTTAAATATAAATTACATAAAAACTCATTAGAAATAGAAGGACATAATTTTCCTGTTTTCATTATTCAAAACATTTTTGCGGTAATTAAGGCCTAATAAATTTTATTTCTTAGCTTCACAAAAGTAATTTATATCCATTTTCACGTTAATGCAAACTACGCAATTTCTGCTACTGCTCTTACATATTATTAATTTTACAGCTGTAAAACTTCAGTAGGTAAATAATACGTAACATTCTTGATACACACTCTAAGGGCTCAGCGAACTTAGGACAAAAAAAAAACTTTAATAAAATAACAATATCAAATAACTACTTACATCATATGATTAGCTAACAAAAACACTTCCATCATATTGAATATTTTCATGTGTCAGCACAATAATTTTCTCTTTTTTTCTGATTTTCCTGTATTTTTTTAATCCTTCGTTTACTTTAAGTAACGTTTCGTGGACATCTATAAACAAACTTTTTTATATATAATTATAGTTGTGACAAGTTTTAGTTTCCACAAATTAAAATTTTTAATAACACACATATTTTATTTTTTATTTTTTTTAATTCTCTTCACATTATTTTATTTATATTTTCAGAAATTTTTATTCAACCATTGCACGCACTTCATATTTTTTACTTGACTAATTTTGTTTGTTTAACACATTTGGTTTGTGGGAAAAAAATTTTGTTGTTTCAGAGCTGTAAAGAGTAAAAAGAAAGACAACAATTTAATATGGTGCATATTTTTAGGGGTAAATAAAAAATAATAATTGTGGCGTAACTAAAGGTTGAAACATGAAAGTAAATAATTCGTCTATATATACCGATGTTTCATATTAAGCGATATAAACTGTTCTAAGTTTTCCTAACATTATAAATTTGTCACAGGCAATTAAAATTGTACGAAAGTTACAATGAAAATATAATGAGCTAATATTGATATATATATATATAACTAATAGGCAGGACGAAGTCTCGATATGAGGCAATTTTTTTGGCAAATAATCGTAAAGAGGTTATAATTTTACAAAGAATTCTAAGCAATGTTTATCTAGAATCAATGCATTTCGAGCTTCTGAAATTGAAAAATATTTCCAATGATTCCTATATTATACTAGCTTAAAATAATACATATATGAACTTAAAGCAACAATTTTTTTTTTGAATTTCTTATCCTTGAATATTTTTTACATCTCTTGACATAGTATATGAACCAATTTTATAACAAATAATATTAAATGCAAACAAATTCAAATTTAATTCATCCGATAAATATAATCCCTGCTTGAAATATTGAAACAGTCTAAAAGCGAGAAAAGTCAGTAGCAAAAGGCAATAAAAATCCGCTTAAATAAATAGCCACCACTTGTAAAATGGATAATCATGCATAAATAAATGATGATGATGAGTGACTTTTAAATGGTTTTTCGTTAAGGATAATAACAATAACAACAAGTATTTTTTGACTTATACAAAGCCAATGACAACGATAACAATAATCACTAGAAATATAAAGGACAGCAAATATAAGAGACCAACAACCAAACCATCTTTGCTACTTATTTTGGGAAAATCTCTAAAAAATACTTTTTGTCACAAAAACAATAAATCGTTTTTGGTCTTACAGAACGAAATTGTTACTAAAGACAACTGATAAACATTATGACAAGCAGTCATAAGATTTAGATAAATGATGATGGCAATGACATTTAAGACACAAAGGATGAGGCAACAACAATATACACCAACAATTTAATAAAGATAAGCAGGGATTATGACAGACGACTAAGAGAGTTAAAATCGGGCCAGCAGCCATTTTATAAGTTTGAGTATAGCACCAGCAAACAGTAATGCTTTTAATAGCACACACACACACACCCATACACACGCATACACACAAACTTAAATAGACTAAGAATATTATGACACTCACATTAACAAAATTCTTAGCAAAATTTCAAAAGAAAGAAGACAAAATATATTATTTTTATGAAACAACATGTTTAAGACAGTTTAATAATAATATTTTGATTATACGTTGTTTTTCAGAAGTCCCACAAGGAAATTGAACTTGGTTAACATTTATCTTAGTAACCTTTGGATTGCATTGTATGATTATTGTTTTCGTTTTTTTAGCTGCTATTTTGGCAACTACAGCCCCCACGGAGAGTTACAGTGCACAGTTCAAGATTTCTTATAATCTTTTTTTCTTTTCTTATTTAGACATTCAATTATCATGGAACTTGTAACGTTCAGCAAGTTGTCATTTTAATAATTTTCATGTTTGTTATTTTTAAAATACTAGTTTAAGAATTTTATGAACAGAAGATCCGATTAAGTGTTGTTTTTGCAAATATCGTATATATTTTGAAGAACTGTAGTAACAAGTAAAAATTGTAAATGGGGTGGAATATTTATATTAGTTTTATTTGTAAGTTTAGTTCGCTGGTAAATTTTAAGTCCCTGGTTTAAAAATAGTAATAAATAAATAAAAATATATTATTTCCCTTAACAGCAACAAAATTCTTGAATAGTTAGATCTTATATTGGGGTGATCAGCAAACATTGTAGCAGTTGATATCCTCAATGGCAATGAACTTAGAAAAACCTCGCAATTCTAGGGTAATCGCCAAGAAATGAACTAAGAACTCGATAGAGTAAACTAGTACTATATTTTTTGTCCTCCTACTAAAAAAGGAGGTATTATAACTATGTCTGTCTCTGGCATCATGCCTCCTTAACAACAACAGCAACAAATGTTAAAAACAAACAAAATAAAAATGAAAGAGTATTCTATTAGGTAATGCAGTTTTGAAATGAATCTATATCTTATGAACTGTAATAATTAGCCACTTCAAAAATAAAAATAGTAATAAAGTAATTCAATCACAAAAACAAACAAAAAAAGCCGAAGTTAAAAAAACGTAAAAATTAAAAAGTTGCATAAACGAAAGAGTCGCCAAAAAGAAAAAAAAAGCGCTAAGACGAAAATAAAGGAACAAAACTAAAAAAACGCAAAACAAAAAAAAGCGATAATGAAAGAATACTCTTAAAAACGCAAAAAACTAGCCAAAATCACAAAAGCGAAAAAAGGGATATAAATTGCACTCGTACGGAACCCCTCGTGCTTGTGCCAAAGTCGCACTTTACTACTGTTTTTATTTATAGTCAACTTTTAACTGAAGATGCAACATGACCTGTATCTAATTTCTTTTATATATAATATTTTCTAATCATAAATATTATTAAAAACAACTTAAAAATTACTAAGCATAGAATTTAAAAGTTCTACTGATTCTGTGAAATCCCAAAACAACAGCATCGTTCTACTGACTGATTCTGGCAGAGCAACAAAATTCATTTTAGGGGGAGCTGAATTGAAACGATAATTTCTTGTGAGAAATTATATTGAAAACAATAACAAATTTTTATGTTTTATTGTTATTTGCAACATAAATTCTCACACGAAGCTTTCATTTCATTTTTTAAAAACAGTTATGGCGTTTTCTATTCTACAAAAATATGTGAATTTTTTTAATTTTTATTAAAAAAAATTGCAATTTAACATTCCGTTAAAGGAAAAATTTCCCTTCGTATGGGATGATAAAATAATTTCTAATAAATTCACTTCTTAGAAACATGATTATATTGCAAATTTTCATTAAAAAAGGGGAAATAGTGCAACACACTTTTGTAGAAAAGAAAACACCATTAGTTATTCGCCTCAAAGGCTACGAAGATAAATTAATTTTTATAAAAATTTTTAAAATGTTGAGATATAAAATATTGCACAAAAATTAGAAAACGATGAGAACTCTGTTAATTCTCTGAGTATGTTGAATAGTACCTTCACCGAGTAAAGATTTTCAGCAAGAAGAATTCATCTAATGTAAAAAATCTATATACCAGGCTGTGGAGAAAATCCTTTTGACCGTCCGGAGGTCGGTAAGGCAGAACATCTTTGTCAGCGTAGCCGCTATTGGACTGGACTCCCATAAGCTATATATACTGAAGCTATGTGATGTGATGCTCGCTGGCAACTTTTGTTATTAGGCAGTAAATTTTGCAAGCATTTACAACTGCACAAATACAGTGAGCGTATAATAAGCACCACTATTTTTTACTTCCGATCGAAATGCGATAGTTGGCCATAATTATACAAATCGCTCCACTGGATCACTGCCACAATATGAAATGTATTCTCCGGATTCACTGTTACTACAATGGCAAATATTGTGATAAAATCATGAACCTTGTTCCCAAAGTCCGCTCTTGTTTGCGAACAACAAACATCCTTTTCATTAAAAGCACATCCATTTTGGTCGATATATTTGTGAATTGCACTACACTTTAGAGATAAAACTCGTTCTATGGCCAAACAGCTTGAGTATTGAATAAGCTGCCAGTAGAAAGAGGTCTTTCCTACTACTTTCAAAGTTAAAGGAAAATTTCTTAAATTATTTAAGTTAAATACCAATTATGAGTTATGAAAAAAGCTGAAATGGACCTCACCCGCTCGGATTTTAATCAAAGTCGGTGTGGGCTGTTTTTGACATAACTAAAACACAGTTATAAAATGTTATATTCCTGAGCCGCCTGGTTAAGTTAAGATATAGCTTCATCAAAATTAAACAAATATATTTAAAAAAGTTGAGTTTACTTACATAATTGCACATATCTGAAAAATATGTCGAGTTACAGAGCTTAAAAATCTACCGATTGAAAAATAGTAACCCAGTAAAAAATTGTTAGGTTTTTCGAAGCATATGACAAACGGATGCGCAGGTGTAAGCCCTATCTTAATTTCTGTGCCTTCACCAGCCACTTACAGCACGGGGTAATGCAAATACTTTCAAATCACTAACAAACTATTTATTTGTTAGGTATTAGCTTCTATGTGGGAATTCTCCATATAAAAATCATGCCTATTGTAAGCAGGTTTGTAAGAAGAAGTATTACTTCTCTTCCTTATTTTTACAATGAAGACCCACTTCACTATAGTGTGGTTAAAAATTATCTCGGCCTATTATAGTAAAAATTTTAAAAAAAATATTTATATATATTCGAAAATTGAAGTCGCTATATCTTAAAAACGGTCAATATTAAAATTTTCAAGATTACATATGTTTTGGTTTACTTTTATGTCTAGCGAAACTACTTAATGTAAAAGTGGTAAAAACTTAAATTCATTTATTTTTCCTACGAACCATTTTCGGGATACTCGCGAAAAATTTAATTTTTTAAATCAATCACTTTTTTCGCGGATATAGCGATTTTAAATTTCGGGAATCTAAAACTTTTTTTATATATTTTATGCCTCGAGAAAATTTTATGTTACCTCATTGTGGAGGAGGTTTTGTAACCTTTCAAATGGTTTGTTGCTGTGGTCTGTAACTTAAGCAGTTTTGGAGATACATATTGAATTTTTTTTAGGTAAGCTTATTTTATTATTTAATAAATTTAATATTTGAGATATTCTCCCAAATTTATTTCTAAGCCTACTATTCTATTATGATTTTCCAAAAATAATTTCTATATAATTTGTCTGTATGTATAAGATACGAGGTTTGAAATTTTTCAAAACAATGGTTGAAGTCTACTGGTGATTTGCGGAAGCACCAATGAAATGCAGTCATATAGACATGCTTAACCCGCAACAAATAAAATGTTTCTCAACTTTTTTAGATATATATTTTTAGTTCTTATGACGTCATTCATATATCCACAACCGAATGAGTTACAAATTCAAAATTTGATATCCATTACCTTAATACACTTAAAAAATTCCACACAAAGTTTTATCAAAATTGAAAATGGTGAGGCCCAGCTGTTGGTTGATTTGAGGTGGAATAACTCTAATACCAATTTTCTTTTTAATTGTTTCTGTACGCCAACGAAACAAATTTTATGTATATTTTCTAACAAATGCTCATAGGAGAGTAAAAACTTTTTTATTTTTAATAATTCGTAGTATTTTATTTTTAAAATAAACATCATAATGGGTGAACATGTGATATTTATGGACTTCATTTAAAATAATAAAAAATTTCCGAAAAACAACACATGACATATTTTTATTGCCGTGACGTCGATATGTATAAATGTGTCACTAATGGCACTGGATTAATATAATGCTTGTGTCTTTACTTCTTAAAAATATTTTAAATTTAATAACTTAAAAAGGGTTAAACAACAATTTTTTATTGCTGCTATTACTGTTGCTGTTATTTTTGTTTTTGTTGCTATCGTTTGGTATTCGTTATTAATGGTATAAATTTGTATGATGTTACTTTTGCATAATTTATGTGTGTTTTTGTTTGTTACTTGTTGTTAAATTGTTGTAGCTGTTTCTCTTGTTGTTGTTGTTGTTGTTGTTGTTGGTGCTGTTATTCTTGTTGTTTCATTTAAAAGGTAATTTAAACGTTAAACAACAGGTGCTTTTTATTAGTGGCAGTGAAGTTACAACGATATCCCTGGTACTTAACAGCAATAAATTAATATTCATCATACGCTGCGTAATATAAATTTTCCCTTAATGAAATTATTGCAGACTTTAATAATAACAGTTGAGAAAGAGAAGACAACCACATGAATGGAAGGGGGATGGGGAGCGGAACTCATTTAATATTTCATGTAAGATAATAAGAAGTATTGGTATTTTAAAGTTCATCTGATTAACATGAAGTAATTTCTTGTTTAGCAATTAAAATAACAAGGAGAGTAATAACAAACATTTGTTTGTTGTTACCTGTTTTTTGTGATGTAAGGAATTTTTTTAAAGTAATGCTTAGTAGAGTGGAAAAAATGTAGGAAAGTGAATATTTTTATTAAGTGTGTGGTAGGGGCTAATATAAGGTCTTTTTTAATAGTGATTTTTTTACTAGATAAAAAGCTTATTGAGTTAAATAGGATTTTTTAGATGAATTGCGCTTTCTTGTCAAAAGGTTTAGAAGAAATAAATTTCAACTAATTTCAAGCAACTCTGAAATTTATTGCAGTGATTGAAAAAATCTTAAAGTCATTGTTAATTTTATTTATTTAACAAGAATTAAACATATATATAAGGTCTTTTTTAATAGTGATTTTTTTACTAGATAAAAAGCTTATTGAGTTAAATAGGATTTTTTAGATGAATTGCGCTTTCTTGTCAAAAGGTTTAGAAGAAATAAATTTCAACTAATTTCAAGCAACTCTGAAATTTATTGCAGTGATTGAAAAAATCTTAAAGTCATTGTTAATTTTATTTATTTAACAAGAATTAAACATATTTATTGACGACTTTATCCCCTGATGACATATTATTGAATGTGATTTCTATAATTGCACACTTTTTCCTTTTCCAAACACAAACTTAATTAATTCCATATTAATACGCATACAGCTTGTGCTCTAATACCAAAATTATTGTTTAATAATTCAGCATTTTTATTATTAATAATAATTATTTTCTTTTTGGACAAGACACAAGCCTTAATAACACTTAAGCCTGCACAAATGAAACACAAGTTTAGTTATTTCTTAATTATTTATTTACTCAAAGCAGAAAATAATCCTATAAGAAAATCCTAAGCAAACGAAAGAATACAAAGAAAATTAAGGCCTAAGACTTTATAAAGTAGCAGACAGTGAGTAAAACTGAGTGAGAAAGGCATAGATGGAGAGTAGGCAAGAGGAAGTGTTAAGAAAGCAAGCTGTCATTTGCGATTGCCGGCGGAAATGAAAAAGAAATTAAATAAACTTGTCATGTAATCAAAACATAAGCACAACAACAACAACCACGAACAGTAAAATTAAATGAATAATAAAAATATATAAAAAGAAATTATGACACATTTTTAACCACAAACACACAAAAAATGTACATTTCTACTTCGTTTTCCAGTGTAAAAAGATATTATTCGTTCCTTTGTGACTCGTGACATGTGTCAAAGTCAAACATGTGCAGACTAGAAGCCGGACAACTTTTACAATTATTACATTTTATTATCAAAATTCACGCCACGAGCTTGTGAAAAATGTTTTACGCGAACTTTGACCGTTTTATGGCCGTCGCACAGTGGCGTGGAAGGATAAAAGTGATAGAATGCTTATTTTATATCCTTCTTCATTGCATAAGACAAAAAATATTTAATTTCAAGCAAATAGTTCACAAACACGAACATAAACTTAGTTTTTAAAATTTTTATAAAATACACAAATGTTTGGGGCATGATTAAAAATATAGCAAAATTTCGAACAGTAGAAAATCTTTGATTTGCTCGCTTCAACTTCATATTTTTTCAGATTTTTGTCTTTGTTTAGTGAAATTGTAAGCATAATTGTAAGCTAAAAACACATTTGGTGTATGTTCGAATATATTTTTAAATTTCGAACATTGGAAAATTTTTAGATTTCTTTGGTACAACCTTTGACTGTTTGGGAGCTTACACCGAAACTATACACTGAAACTATAACTATCCTAAGAATTAAAACACATTTGGTACATATTCGAATATATTTTAAATTTCGAATCCCAAAATTTTTAATTTTTTTTAATTCAATTTAGATTTTTTTCTTTGGGTTTTTACTTTCTTTAAAGATATTATAAGTATTCTATGAATTAAAAACACATAAGGTGCATGTTAGAAAATGCTTTTAAATTTCGAACATTCAAAACTTTTTAAAATTTCTTGGATAAACCTCTATTTTTTGATGTTTTTACTTTTTTAGAAAAATTTTGATGTTTTACGAATTAAAGAGACATATGATAACTGTTCGAAAATAATTTCAAATATCCAACATTCAAAAACTTTTAAATTTTCTCGTTTCAACGCCTAATCTCTTGGAACGTTTGACTTCTGTGAATTAAAAACACATTTGGTGCATATTCGAAAATATTTTAATATATCGAGCTCAAAAATTTGTTTGGTTCAATTTAAATTTTTTTGGAGTTTTTACATTCTTTGGTGAAATTATAAGTATTCTATTAATTAAAAACTTATTTGGTGCATCTGCGGAAACATTTTACAATTTTGAGCATAAGAAAATTTTCTAATTTTTTTAGCTCAACTTAGTTTTTTCAGGCTTGTACTTTTTTAAGTTTAACTATAAAAATCCTGTGAATTAAAACCATATTCGAAAATATTCTCTAATATCGAACATTCCAAATTTTTTCGAATTTTTCGGTTCAACTTTTAATTTTTTAAGACTTTTGTTTTTCTTTAGTGAAATAAAATGTCTTCTGTAACTTAAAAACATATTTGGCGCATATTCGAAAATATCCTAATATATCGAGCATTCGCAAATTTTTAAAGTTTCTTGGTTTCACTTCGAATTTTTTGAGGTTTTGCTTTCCCTACTAAAATATAAGTACTCTGTGAATTTAAAACTTTTTCGCAGCATGTTTGAAAATATATATTAAGTTTCGAACATTAAAACATTTTTCGACTTTCTCGGTTCAGCTTCAAATTTTTTTGAGGCTTTTACTTTCTTTGTGTAATATAAGTATTCTGTGAATTAAAAACACATTTAATGCATGTTCGAAAATATTTTAATATTTCGAACATTCAAAAAATTTTCTATTATCTCGGTTTCATTTCGAATTTATATTCTGTGAATTGAAAACACATTTGTTGCATGCTCAAAACTTTGCATGGACATTTTCTAGAAGAAATTGTATTTCATCCTCCAAAACCAGCACTTCTATTTTAGGACACACTGATTTTATAGCATAGTAGTCAAATTTGACTACTTGCCAATAGTTCGGTAAGAGACGATGTTGCTATAACTAATCAGCGAACATTTTACGCATGGTCCAATGTAGCCATGTGCAAAAATTCCCGCCTTCATGTCATATTAGAAGTAAAAGCAGTTGTGGTCGTACTGTATAAGCCGGAAGTTTTGCCATCATGGCAGTTAGTCACAATCATCATGACTACAAATGTTGTTTACTTTAAATAGTCGTCTCAATTGGTTGCACTTTAGCAATTTTCACGTAAGAAAATTTATATTAAGAACACTTCGTTGTTTCGGTGGTTTCAATACAATTTTCCTAAATGTATCGAACCATTGGATTAAATAAATCGCACTTTAAATGCGTTTTTAAAGTTTTTGATGACTAAATTTGTTTTAAATTCTTAAACTCCTCACAATAAAATATAAGAGATAGTTAACTAAAAGCGCCTAAAAATCAAATATGCTATTCACGTTTTTAAAACGTAATTAAATTTAAAGTTCGATTGCTAAAAAAAGATGTATCGTTATTGTTCTTTGTTATTTCTACAAATTCTATAATCTGTAATTCTTAGCAATAGTCTTTAACATATTTCCTACAAAAATGTTCACAAATAAACTCATAAATACTACAATGTCCTTTTTTTAACATCTTAGATTTGGTTTTTATTTTTCCTGTTATAATTTAAACAAATGTTGTTAGAAGTAATAGAAAGAAAGAAAGCATACAACAGCTAAAGAAAAGCAAACGGAAGTATTTGGTTTCTTTGGTTTTATATATTTTTTCATATAGTTGTTTCCTCTTTTTTTCTTTGCTTTGCATATCTGTGTTTATTTGTGTGTGAGAGCATTCTTTTATATGCCATTGTGTTGCTTTTTTTGGTAGTATTTGTGCTTTCATGTCTACAAAATTGTATGCTTAGCTTTTTTTTACCGAAGCCTATGTGAAAATTGAACAAAACATGTAGTTTTTCTTTAAGCAGTTTTTTTTCTCTTTTTGTAGTTTTTCGTAAGAAAATTTTAAGTTTCTCTTTTTAAGATTTTCTTTTCATGTTTTTGTTTGTCCATATTTTCTAAAGCATTAAGCTCTCTTTAAAGTCTTCCTAGTAGGAAATTGTTATGATGATTTTAAGAAGAATTTTAATAGATCATAATTTCAAGTGTAATAACATTACTAATCTCTAACAATTTACCCATTATGGGGCATTATTACAATTTAGCTTTAGTTAAAGTCAGCATTTTATAGGACGGATATGCAGTTTTTCCTAATAACAACTTTAAACTAAAACACAGACAAATTATCATCAAAAAATTTTTCAACAAACGTTTGTCTAAAATAAAATTAATTTTCAGTAAATGTTCTTTACTGATTCAGTGCATCACTTGTTTGTCTTTTATTTATGGCACAAACTCCAAAAACAAACAAAAAACAGCTTTCTATGCCGTAAGAAAAAGATAAAGATAAGAAAAAGATTAAGATAAGAAAAAATAACAACAACAACAATAGCAAAAAGAATGCGCTTAAACCAAGGTTTTTGAGTGAATCAATTTGTTAATGTTGTTGCGTTAATTCTCACTAATTTTTCTAAAGCCTTTAGATAAATATACAGAGTTGAATGCATTTAACAAAGTGAAATTTCATAAATGCTTAATGTATCATGGTGGTATTATTTAAAACTTAAAAATATTTAAAAAAAACCTTTATTCACTCTGACAAAAAGTTTGTTTCATATATTCCAAAAAATGCGCTAAACATTTTTGTTTGTTTTAGTAAATTATTTCATTTGGAATTTGCAATTATTTTTAGACAAACTATTTTATAATTTTGGAAAAAAATTTTTTTTGATATAATACAGAAAATCCAGTAAATATTTTTATTTGATTCAGAAAATTAATTTGTTTAAAATTTGTAAATATATTCAGACAAATTGTTTTGTGGATTACAGAATTTGCTTACTGAAAAAACCGAGTTTTTTGTGAAACTATTTTTCTGTATCGGTAATTCCATGTCAAATCAACTAGTAGTTAGACACGACCCCTTTCGATTTTGATGAAATTTGTTCAGATGTTTTCTTTAAGCCTATAACGAACTTACTCCAACGGGAAAAAATTAAAAATGTTTTTATCAGAAGTTATGAGATCTAAAATATCATTATTTCGCCAAATTTACCCAAAGTGTTCAGTTTTGTTTTTAAATATCTCGCGAACTATTTTATACACAAGATTGGCTTGTATGTCATTTTAAGCAGAATATTTGGAGCTACAAAAAATGTATAGGCCATAATTTTATTTTATTTTTTTTTTTGGAAAAATTACTTATCTGCAAAGTTTTGAAAATTTCAAAACTGATTAAATCAAAAACCTATATTTTTCTTGGCTGAATTTTTTTTAATATAATATCTCCAAATGTCCTTAAAAAGTCCTGAAATTTTTAAGGAGGTGTTTTTTTTTTCTTTTATCACATATGACAAAAAATTTACCTTTTTAACACAAAATTTCCAACATAAAATTTCACCGAAAAAACAAATGCACAAATTTGTCAATGTTATTACTTTTTCCCCTTCAAAAGCTTTAAATTAAATTAAATTTAATGTATATTGCTCAAAATTACAAATTTAAACTATATTTGATACTATATTGTTGAAGGTTGCGAAAGAAAAAAATCATATCCCAAAAAAGAAAAAAAAACACCTCCTCAAAATTTTCACAACTATTAAGGACGTTTAGAGGTATTATATAAAAAAAAAATTCAGCCGAAAAAATATATAGGTTTTTGATTTAGTCAGTTTTGAAATTTTCAAATCTTTGTAGATAAGTCATTTTTCCAAACCAAATTTTTGTTCTATACATTTTTTGTTGCCCCAAATATCCTCTTTAAAATGGCATACAAAACATCCTTGTACATAAAATAGTTTTAGAGCTAATTAAAAATTAAGCTCAACACATTCTGTAAATTTGGCGAAATAATGGCATTTTGAATATGTCATAACTTTTGAAATAAACATTTTTAAGTGGGTGAATTGGAATCAAAACGTACAAAAAGCGTTCCTGTTATTTAATTTCCGAAGTTTCTTAAATTTACCCGATATACTATGCGATTTACGATAAAGTTCATCAAGAATACGACAATTTTTGTTAAGTTTTGATAAGTAATACCATGATTTTTGTCTCGATCGTCATTAAGCATAAACGGTTTTCAAATTCTTGGTCAATATTTTGCTGATACTAAAAATTCGTTTTGGAGTTACGTACAACAGTTATATGCTTATATTTAGTAGAGATTAGAGTAACTGGCAATATATCAACATATATCAACTTCGATGTATTTTTCAATATCGATCAGTATCAATAAAAAATATTAATATTTATAAATATCTAAATCTTTCAATCATGATTATTCGTAGGAGTATGTATAATTTCTATACTTTTTGAAACCCATTTTAAAACTGACGGTCAAGACATTTAATAATTTAAATTTTTTTCAAGCAGATTATTTTGCGATTTTACTTAAACTTCAAATAAATGATTCAAAACCTATGTGAAAAAGACTTTAAGTTTAAATTTTTTTTTAATATGTTTTTTAAATTTTTAGAAAATTCACATGACGGTCATGAAATTTTTTATGTATTTTACCATTATGTACTAGAAACAGGCGCAAAATGACTCTTCTTTATATATAATAATTTTTTAAAGCAAGAACTTTCTGATCCTAATGTTGTGAATATGAATATGATGACTATTTAATGACATTTTAATAAAATTAAAAAATAATCACAGTCACGACAGCGTAAGGCGACAAAATTCTTTTAAAAATCCTAGTCTGTGTTTAACATGTTTTCGGAATAGAAACAGAACAAATTAAAAAACTAATTTCAATATTTTAATAAAAGCTATATTAGATGTTTCCAATTTATTTTGTTTTATAGTTTTTTGATATTGTTTATGAAAAGGTGCGCCATATGAGACTTACAGTCTTGTGTATGGGACATCGAAAATAAAATATTTAAATCAAGTGTGGCTGGCGGCATGTGTTTTTGTATAGAACATTATGGAAACAAATTTTAGATTCTGAGAAATGCGTTCCTTATGAGGTATTCTTCAATGATCACTTTCCTATTTTTATCATAATTTTTTTTTATAGATTTCATGAACTTTTAACTCTTTTCCATCAATAAATGCCTGTTTCTCATTAAAAAATAACAATTATTTTTTATTAAAAACTATAAATTCTAAATCGCTTTTTTATTCGAACTTACTTACACTGCATGCGTTTAATATAAAATTTAGGCACAAGGCCTTCTGGACTAAACAAAAAATTTAATATAAGAATAAAAAAAATTTGTTTGCTTTACTTTTAAAATGAGTTTTGCTTAATATACATTAAACATTCTTCTTAATTAACCCTTGTTGAAAATAAAAATGAACTACTTATACAAAGCTTTAGTTTTTGCTCATTAATACCAATTTTTGTATAACAGACATTATTTCAATCCAAAATCTTGCAGAGTCCTAGAAATATTCCTACCAGTCTTTTAATATTTCCATGCATGCATTCACACATAAAACAGCCATAAAATTGGGCTATTCTTTGTGAATGTTTTTGAAAAAAAATAGCCTAACAATGTGTAAGCATGTGCCTGGCTAAATAAGTTTTTTATCTTTTTTTTCGAAAAGCCGAATAAAAGCAAACAATATGCCAGGTTGTAACCCAGTTTGCTATTGTTTGTTAAATCACACTTTTACAAGTGACTAAAATTCTTTGCTATTTTCTTTTTTTTTTCTTTGCTATTAAATTTTTTCCAACTTGTTCGTACAAGAGTTACAAGTTTAGACAGACTTTTATGTATGAAAATAAATGTCTAGTAAAGAAATATAAAATCAGGAAAAAAACTGTCTTTAAGTTTTTGTTTAGTTTGAATACCTGCTCGTTTTTAAGCGTTTTTTTTTAACAAATTACTCGTGCATAAACTTACCAATGAATTTAAACACTCTCTTAAATTTTTTTCCTATAAACCTAGAGACAGACAAACAATTTCATTTAGTTTTCCAGTTTTTTATTGGCACGTAAATTTGTTTGAAATTATCATCATCAGCATAGCCAGAGACACAACTACAAAGACTACTTAACATGCTTTAAGTATATGTAAATGTACCCAGCTAGCATTTTGTATCATAATCGAAACTTTTAAGAATCATTTTTACGGACAAAATAACCGCATATGAGATTATTTTTCGATCATAAATGATTCCCTCGTTGTGAGAAAATTATACCCTAGGGGTGAATCATCCCAAAGAATATTTTATGTTACGGTTTGCATTTAATTTTTGAGCAATTTGCTGGTAGTATTTATAATCATTGGAGAGTATTTTTCGTCTCATTTTTCAATAAAAAATTATTTAGTTTTTGTATCATAATCGAATCTTTTGCGAATCAGCATATGATCTCATTTTTCAATCATAAATGATTCTCTAGTTATGAAAAAATGGTACCATATGATTCCCAAGGAATCATTTATTATACGACATCCTAATTAATTTTTGAGAAGTTTTGTAAAAAACTAATAATGTTCTCCCCGCGACTTGAACGAGACGACTAAACAAAAATTCAAGATTTTTTTATGTTCAAGCAGTTGGTTCATTGAAAGTAAAAAAGTTTACCGTTATAAACAAAAACAATAGCATAGGAAGAAATTCTTCATCATCCAGCTGAGCAAAATGTGATTTCAAAATGATGCTAAAAAATCATCATGATACTTATGCGGCTTTTTTGCATTTTGTTCCTGTATTTTCAAGAAATCATTATTTGATCATATGGATGAATCATATGTGAATCCTTTTTCAATCGCGCAAGTAATAAATCTGTTTTTTTAACATTAAAAGTGATCCGAGAGGAATCTTATAGGAGATTTTTGTAAAAAATACTCACCCAAATGCTAGCTGGGTATGTGCTTATGTGCATATATGAATAGCATGTATGTGTGCATGAATGAATGAGAGAATAAATGACTGAATGAATGGTTTAAAAAAAAATTACAAGTTTTTAGCACGAGTATGTACTTTTGTATAAAAACTATACAAAAGCAAGTAGAGAAAAAATTAAGCAAAAATTAGGTAGAACAACTTTTTTAATATTATTTTTTTCAGCTTATAGTTTAACTAAAATATTTAACAGGTTAATGACACTTTTTTGTAGCAAATAAACTTTTGAAAGGACTTTTTTCATTATACTTCTTTATGTATTTGTAATTTACGTTTCTTTTTTTTAATTGCTAAAACAATTTTTATAGCAGTTACAAATTTTAAATGTCATTTGCAATAACTATTCTCAAAACTAGGCTGAGTTGTAAGAACACAATTAGAAGAGATATTATAGCTGCAGAAATATTTTATGATAATTTTGTTTGTTACTTAAATTAAAATTGGAAAATTAATGTTTATAAAAATTTTAATTCATGCATAAATCTTTGCATATTACTTAACGTTGCATGGGTAATCGGGAGTAGAGAATTTATACTGAAATTTGGTTTAATCAACTTTATATAAAAATAGTGTCACAGACTTCATTAATATTTGTAATTATTTTAATCAATTACACTAGTTAACAAATTTTCAACTTTTTGCCATAGTCTCAAAGAAATGTTTCCAAAATTAAATAAGTGTCGCTGAACGCGAATATGAAATTTATTTTTCGAGAAATTCGCGAAAATGTATTTTTCTGCAGTCTTTATTTAGTTATTTCCAACAAACTTGCGAACTGTTCATATGAGTTACACAAATTTTACGCTACTGGCTAGATATGTCTTCCTTCTTTCAGTCAATATGTAAATCGTGTTGATCGGATCACAATTCATCGAGTTGAAGGCCTTAAGATTTGAAAAAAGTTTGAATTTTTTAAAGTTTTTCAAGATTCGCCATTTTAATCAATATCGTAAAAAATGTTGTTCCATACGTAGTAAGTTTTACCAATTTAAAAATTTTACCAATTTAAAAATTTTTTTTAAGTGGTTTCGTTGATTATTGATATTTTCGAATGAAATTTTGCAGTTATATAGGAATTTATATACGAAATACCAAGTCAGCAAAGAAAAGTACTACTTGCAGCTCATAATCTCAAAATTTATAAAAATGTTTACAGAAATACCAAAAATTAAATTTTTTATGCTTCTGCCCATAAAGTCCATAAATGCCTTCAAAATACTTTGGAGAACAATTGGAAACACATTAGAGTTTTTGCAAGAAATATTTATTTTTGACTGCAAGCTTTGGAAATGAAAAAAAAATACATATTTAACTTTAAATAATATGACCGCTATGATGTTAATTCTGTTGTCTGTCAATAATGTGTAATGTGTCTCATACTCAAGTTAAATTAATTAGTCATGATAACAACAGTGAGATTAGAAAATAGCAGAAAAAAATGATTGAACTTTCAAAAAAAACAAAGTTTCTTTTACATATATTACATTAAATTGAGACGATTTTGGCTTTTTTAAGTTAAAAACACAACTGGACAAAAAAATTATCTATAATCCTTGCAAATAATGTTTCTAAATCTGCCTAGTAGTTTCAGAGATATTGCAGAACTTGTGCCAAAAAATTAATTTTTAAATTTAGTTTTTAAATTTTTGTTTTTAAAACATTCATAAAAAATTAAAAAAAAAACAACAAAACTTCCATAATTTTTTACAGACATTTGGATTGATATGTTCCAAGCAAAACGTGCTATATTTCATTAAAATCGATCGTCAACTTTAGATTTTATTCGTAATTAAGTGAGAGAACTAAATTGAATCACGATTTTTATAAAACAGTAAAAGGACTGCAACTCCTTAACTGCCCTGAGTTGCGCCCAATAGACAATTTGCGGGCAGTAATTAAACAAATGCTGAGAAAAACAAAAAAATTGGAAATTGTATGTAAGTTGAAATCATATTGCCAAAGGAGTTGATGGAATAGGTGTTCAAAATCTGACTGCGGGCCTGAGAGCGAAAATTCGAAAATTTGCTTTATCTAAAAATTAATTGTAATGGTTTGAAATTATTTGTATCTTTGAAATAACTGAAATAATTTGTTGTAGTTAGTTCAATTTTGTTGCTATTGATTTTTAGGTTATTAACAAAACAATATGTACAATTTTTTTTCGTTTCCAAGCTTTATGTGCCAAATGTAGAACTGTGCTGCAAAATAGATCGAAATCGAAAGGGTCCAGGGCTACCAAACATTTTAAATTGTATTACATTTTTCCCAAAAGCTTGCCTTAGAAAAACAAAACAGAATGTTATAAGTTGAGAAATTTTAATTTTTAAATTACTATACCTCACTAACTATGGATGACGATTTTATTAGATACTTATATGAGCTATAAGGATACAAAAACTTTTTGAAATCGGCAAAGAAAAAAACATTACATTGAAATTTTGTAAATACTCGAAGTGGCCTACTTTTGGCCTTCATAGCTTCGCTTCTGAGCAATATGGGAAGCTGATCCTCCTAAGTTAAACAGAATACTTCTTTTCTATGCCAATGTAAAATTTTATGCTGGTCGGATTATCAGTTTAAAAGTGCCTAATTTATTCTGACTCATTGTGAGTTATTCTGATATTTTCACTAAATATATTATATATTTTGAATTTTTTGTTCGATGTGAACAAGTTTACGCCTACTATGTTTGGAACAAAGTTTTCTTTAAGATGTGGGTAAAAAAAATTTTTTAATCTCTTTCCTTAATGAATTTTTAAAAAATATAAAAAAAAACTAAATATTTTCCAATTCTTAAGGCATGTAACTTAATGCATTTTGGTATCAATACAGTTTATATATTGGCTGAAAGAGACATCTATGCAACCGTGTAAAAATTGTATAATTGAAAGGAAATTCTTGCAAGATATTTGGAAATAGGTAAAAAATTAAAAAAAAAACACAAATTTTTCACGAATATTTTTTAAACACTTTTTAAGTAAAATAAATGAATGGCATATCCAACAGACCTTGCTTGAAAATAGGTTCCTTTTTTTTGAATAGTGCAATTTCCTAACGTACCGGAAAAGTAAGAAAATTTGGTTTTTTATAAAAACAGGTTTTTAATGTCAAAAAATAGTCCTAAAAAACGACGATTTAATATTGAACCAAACCTTAATTTTCTATAATTAATCTGAATATATATCAAACTGCGAAAATTACTTAAATGGGGAGTTTTGACAAAAACCTAGAAAAAATAATTTTTTCAAATCTTAAGGCCTGTAACTCAAGGAATTTTGATCCGATCAGCACAGCTTATATATTGGCTGAAAGACATAGGAGATATCTATGCAACAATGTAAAATTTGTATAACTAAAAGGAACAGTTTTGAAGGTTTTTGGAAATAACTAAAATAAATCCATAAAACATATTTTCACGAATAAATGGCATATTCGTATTACACCGCCCAAAATTAGCTTAAAAATAGGTCGCTACTGAGGTTATTTCTTATGTGAACTAGTGTAATTTGTAAAAGTATTCCAAAAAATAAAAATAATAAACTTTTTTTTAATTTTTAATGTCGAAAGAAAAATAAATCCTAAAAAACGTCGATTATATATTGAACCATATTTTACTTCCCACTTATTAGTTTGAACATATCCAATGAACGTTGCGAAAACGTAATGCAGGGCCTTAATTGGTTAAACTAGTATAAAAATAGTTTTTAAACTTCATATTTGTTATCAATTAAATCCTTTATTGATTTATTTAGCTTTTAGTTCATTAACAAATATGATATTTTTAACTAGTTTCTAATTGACAGCAATAACTTTGATAAAAATCACCAAACGTTTGGAGGTAATTGATTTTGCTATTAATTCCAGACACAAATAAAATTGGCCTTGAATTCCGTTCGAACTTATTACCGTCTGCGTCTAGCCAAGGACTAACAAATGAACTTAAACTGATTTAATATAAAACAAATATCTGACAAAATAATCGCCCCACTTCAAAGAATACAAAGTTTTCTTTTTAGCAAATTCTATTTCAAAAGAACAGTTTATGGCAAAACAAAACATCAGATTTATCAAAAGCTAAACTAATTACTACTTTTTCATATATTGATTTCCCATCTAATAACACCATAATTATTTGGTTTAGCGACTAAAAGGAAAGAAAAAATATGTTTATAGCGTGCCAGGCTAAATTGTGTAAACTATTTTATTTATTTGTTTGTTTTCTTTTATGATTGATTAATCGCTTTGTTTTTTATTAAAAGTTGGCGCGTTTGACAAACGTTCTGACGTTTAATGCCAAACCCAATTTCAAGGAAAATAATCTGAAAGGAAAAACAATTATCTGCGGAAAATATTGTGAAACATAAAAAAGGAAATAAGTTAATACTGTTGTTGTTGTAAAAAATACAACAAAAAGGAACAAATTGTTTGCAGAAGAAAAGTTACTTAGAAATATAATTTGTTAAATTGTTAGTTGCTAGTAACTTTGGCTTCGTTGTGCTTCTAATGGGTGTCCCAATAAGAGCGCCGGACTTGAATTTGCCATCATTTTATAGTACGGTAATTTTTTTACAGTTGTCACGTATAGCCCATACGATTT
Source organism: Panzeria rudis (assembly GCA_956483635.1). Classification (NCBI taxonomy): domain Eukaryota; kingdom Metazoa; phylum Arthropoda; class Insecta; order Diptera; family Tachinidae; genus Panzeria; species Panzeria rudis. The sequence continues at coordinate 5,856,272 of OY101449.1, forward strand.
AAGAATATGGAGATGTATTCTAATGAACAACGTTTAAGTAATGTAAAAACATATTACAAAAATTGTGAAATTAATGTGAATTTCTCGAAGACAATCACTTTTTCAGATAAAGCAAAACTGTGGGATTTGGTGCAGAAAGTCCTCGTGTAATGCTCAAACAACCAATGCACCGCGAGTAACTGTTTGGTGCTCATTTTGGGCTGGCGGAGTGTTAGGGCTGTATTATAATGGAAGCGTGGGTGGAAATGCGGTGCGGTATCGCGAAATGTAAACCAAGTTCTTGTAGCCCAAATTGCATGTAATTGATGTTGCGGACACTTTTCCATCAAGGCGGTGGACCTGCCACACACAGCGCTTGAAACAATGGTGTTACTGCAGACCAAGTTTCCAGACCGTGTTATTTTACAATTTGGTGATCAACATTGTCCACCAAGATCGTGCGATCTAACGCCAATGGACTTTTTTCTTTGGGTATAAAAAAAGGAAAAGATGTATGCGAATAAGCCTAAGACAGTTAAACATCTCAAATAGGAAATACGGCACGTTCTTAGTGAAATTCATCCATATTTATGCGAAAACGGTATTCAAAACTTACACAATAGAATAACCCTGTACTAGGGCTTTTGTGAACATTTGTGGACATTTGTCTGATGTTGTATTTCACGTTTAATCGGAACTTTTTTCTTTATGTTGAAATAAAAATGTTTGCTTAGTTCGAAATATAAATGTGTTTTGCCCTAAAATTCAATCCGACGCTCTTGTTGGCACAGCCTTTATAAAAAAAAATAATATCTCATAAATATCTCTTTTTGCAAAATGGGAAAAATAATTTGCTTAATAACAACACGCTGTAACAGCGAAAATACTCGTGAGAAGCGACTTTGTGAGGCTGGTACGTCTGGCTGAGTAGATTATGTTGTACTTACAAATACTTCAATATAACCTCAAAATCGGAGTGTATTGCTAGCTCTTTTAATTTTAATGCATTTTAATGTAAACTTTTGCTATAAATGAAAATATATTTAGCCAAACTAAATATAGCGGGTATTTTGTTAAACGAAAAATATAAAAAGTCAGCGAACTATATTAAAATGGGTATCATTGAACAGGTATCTGAAATTAATTTGTATGCTTTTCTTATAATTTTTCATTTCGAATAACTATTTAGGATCTTTAACACAATAAAGTTGGCCATCAACCAGAAAACCCTATTGCGTAAGAAGTCAACTTTAAAAATAAGTATAAAACCAATTTTTTGTACCAAAATAAAGTTTTATAATGTGAAGAGTATTTAAGTTCTTTTGAGCCTAAATTAAAAATAAAAAAAAAGTTAAAAAATGCCACGAAGCTAAAACACGAAACTTTGGGGCTAAAAGATAAAACAAAAGCCTAAATGTAGCCTCTGAAAGGGTAAACAGGCAACCTATTAGAACGTATGCGTTATATTGTGCTATTTTTTTATGTCGCTCATACGTAAAGAAGCAAGAATGAAAACCATTGCGTATTTCATGGGACTTTCAATTTAAATAAAAGCGTAGTTCAATGCGAATGAGTAATATGTACATATATGTCTCATTTTCTCATACTTCGAAACATGACAAATCTATAGCATACATTTTTGGATTATTAACAACATTGATTAAAATAAAAAATTTTTCTTGTATCGAAATTGTGATTTTTATCAATTGAGTTCATTCACTTAATTTTAATTAACATCGACATTTGTCCATTAATGCTAATGATTTTTGGCTTAATTAATTCGTAATATAACTAGCTTGCTGACAAATTATAAAAATGCAAATTTTTAGCCCTCTTAATTTTTTATGAGTGTATGTATGTATGTATGTATGTGAAAACGAAAATTTTCAATTTTGCATGAAAAATCCAATGTTTTTGCACAAAATATAAAAAATAGTTGACAATCTAAACAAATTCGACTATTTTTTAAGCGCTTAAGCCGTTCTCGAGAAACAAAGAAGCCAAAACTCAAAACAAAAAACCATAACTCGTATAATTTTTAACCGATTTTATTGTCATATCGCATTTTGGAAAGCTATTTTAGTGGTACTTTTAACGCAAAAATAAAAATGTATAGTGTTTTGGTATCTCATAAGCGAGGGAAACCATATTTGAAAGATAAGAATTGTACCTTGTAAATTTGAGTAATTTTGCAGAAGTCCCTTTTGGAAGAATAAAGTTCAGATTGTTTAAATTTTAAACGTTTTTAAACTATTTTACAAAGTGACCTAAGCAAACTAAAGGTATTTTCGTTTTTTTATGGGATCCAACAAAACAAAAATGGTCCTTGAGAACCCTTGAATAATTTTAATGTGTCGTTAAATATTTTTGTTTGATTTCGATTTCTTTTAGTCTCCAGTTAAAAACAAAATTTGTTATTTGTCTTTTTAATGTTATTATAAATAAAAAACACAGGAGTTAGACCATCAGTTGGGGTTGCCTACGCAAGTTCTCGGAGCCATTATACTTATACCAGCACAGCAACCAATAAAAGTAAACTAGATTAAAATTTATTGTTAAAAGCATTATTGATTGATTGTCCCTTATTTCAACTTTTATTTATAACTTCCTTTCCTTTCAAAAGTGTAAAAATTAGCCTCTATGCTTGAATATGGGCGTTAAAAAACTTAAGCAACTATTGATTTGATGACAAAAAGAAATTCGATGAAACTATAATTATTTAGGCTGTAACCAAGTTAAGAAACACTTAATAAAGTTTACACCTTAGCAAAAGAAAGTTAGACAAATAATTATAGATTGAAATGGGAAAAGATATAAGCTACTTAAAAGAAATATCAGGGGAGGAAGTTTGGGCAGTTTAATTTAAGTATTAAGGTTGAAACATATTGGGTGAACTATTAAAAGTTAATTCAAGGTGTGCGTTACGTATCAAAATCAGTCGTATTCAGTTAGAATTGTCGTTTCATTGTTCTCAATTTGGTAAAATTGTGTTTTTTTCACAAATCATGTTTTCTTTTCTTACTGAAACATTTTTGCTGAAATGAAAGTCATTGTCATATTTCATCATTTGCATTTGGTATATCAAGTAGGAGCACTATAGCTCTTGTTATCGCGTTTTACACTGATTTATTGCTTTTTTGTTGTATATACGTCGACATTTCAAAAATCATACAAATTTCAAACGTAGATTTAATAGAATTTCATGACTAGGCAGCAAATAAAAAGTGATTTTGGAAAATAAATTCAATATTTTAAAGCTTTAAAATTCCAGCCAACTCAAAATTTGTTTACACAGATTTCATATAAATAACTAAAACTAATAAATTCGAGATTGCGTTTGATATAATATTAAACAATATAATATATCTAGTATTTAATACATGGGTAAAATTCATGTAACATCGTACAAAAAGGAACATAAATCTAAATAAAAACTTCATCATTATAAAATATTAAAATATGTAGTAAATAAGCAATTGTATGTTGATTGTTGAAACATAACACTCTACTAAAAAAACCCATATCGATGGTCTTACGCTGACAGCACGTAATTGATGTTTTATTATTTTTTACAAATCGCATAAACTTTATATAAATCGCTCAAAAGCTTTCCTATCCTCAAAATAAGAATACACGAAATTAGTTGAAAAACTTGCAATTATTTCATTTCACTATTAGTAACGCTTTCAGCCTATTTAGAATATAAAATTTTCAACTGAAAAGTTGTAAGCATCAGTTACGTGTTGTTAACATATGACCATCGATATATCAACATATAATAGTATTTTTATCATTCGTTACCTCATTTTAGGACGATATAATTTTCATATTATTATACTTCTTTTTAATTCTTTGGATTTATGTACTTTAAATCAGAGCTAAATAAAATTAATAAATGAAATGAGTTCTTTTAAGATTCATTTCCTTTACCTTTCTTTTTGCTTAAAATATGCATAACGTTTTTCATCTAGTGTTAACGTTTTTTGATCTCGACTCTGGTTAATTAAATTTTATTCGCCTTTAAAACCAAAATAATAACAAAAACAAAGAAATCATATTTATCTCATATATTAGAAACTACTACAACAAAATCCATACAAATAAACAAGTCACGAATTAAAATTTTTTTCATGCTTCATTATACTCATAATCAAATTTTAAGCAAATGGTCTAATATAATTGAATAATTAACGACTTACTTATTACGATTGAAATAGAATTTGTTCTTTCCGAATAATTTTTGATTTTATTCAACACTCGCCTAAGGTTTTGGTATAGATATTCAAGTAACAAATGACGATCTCTTAGCAAATTGATAATACCCATGCTAAAAATTTGTCAGTAAACACTTCAATTTCATATGTTTTTTATAAATTTGTTTATTTGCATTACAATCATTAATCATATAGTATTAATTAATTAACACGACTTACCATTGTATTGATTTATTTGACAATAATATTTAATATTAAAAAGAAAAGTCACGAATTACAAACAACTTCAAATAAAAACACATCCGTTTATTTAGCATTTATTACATCTTGTAGGAATGAAATATTATGAATGGCAAAGCAAAGCCTGAATTTTTTTGTGTGTTTATTCAGACTAAGTAAGACTATACTGTTGGTAAAATGGTATAAAAGACTGAAAATATATTTTCTTAGTATTAATATAAATTTAATTACTTATCAAATTTCTAAATGCTTCTTAGAACTCTAGATAGTCTAAATGGAGTAATTCCCCACTTAAGTTTCCACAAATAAAACAATAATTGCTTTTAAATAAATAGAAGGAATAACAAAATTTATATTAATTTATCCTTAAAATAGGTCATACTGCCAAGAAAACATTAGAGCTGGCAAAATCGCAAAACTGGTGATAGCAGAAATATCAGAAATCTTTTTAATAACCACCATACTTACGAATGTGTATGATAATAAGTACTATACTTCTCCTCAATATTTTCTAACAATATTTTTTGCCAAAAACGAAAAGCCTATTATCATAAAATAATCATTTATTTAACTTAAATATGACCCCAAAATGTAGGCAGCATTTTATTAATTATCATAATTATTAATTGACTCTTGCACTTAGCAACTGTAGCAAAAACAGAAACAACATGTTCACTACAAAAAGTCAATAATGCCAAATATTGCTAAATTAGATTAATTAGTAAGATAATAATGTATAGCAAAATTGGTAACTTTAAATCTGGGACATAATATTATTAGGTTTAAAAAGTAGTAAAAATAAAAAAACGTAATGGATTTTAATAAAGTAACAATTTTATTAAAAATTATTATATTTATCCAATATGAAATAACAAAAAGCTGATGTTAAAGGCATGAAAATTTCATAATACTTTTAAAACTAGATTTATACGATGAATTTTTTTATTAGATTTGCTTTATAAAAAGATTTTGGTTGCTATTAGCAGCTGTAGAAGAACAGGTGGGGAAGAAAAAAGTTATTATATGACATTTCAAAGTACATTTGGCATCTCTTTATAATGATTGCTGAAACAAACCTCCTCTCAGCAAATAAGAATAATTTACATAAAAAATTTCATAAAAGTTATTCAATATAACAATCTAGTATAAAGTTTATTGATATGAATTACTTTAAGAGATTAGTAGTACTGATCCGTTCTGCTATCTGATTTGAATATTCTAACAGTGGAAAAATTATTTGAATTTACATTAATTCAAAATATTGAAATAGAAAGCCGAAATAATAAAAAAAATTATCAGACTTATTACGTAAATTACGTAAAAATTATTATTATAAATTTTTAAAATAAAAACTGCAAATATTGCTCTTTGGTAGATTTAAATAGATAGAAAAATTACAAAACCAAAAAAATGTAATAAAACAAACTTTCTTAAAGTTACTACGCAAAAAATTACTAGAGAAGCATTTTAAGAAAGTTTGTTGTGTACATGCAAGGGGAGAACACACATAAGAAAACAAATACTTCTTAATCTTCTTATAGATTTCATTAAAATATACCCGCATCTTTGGCAAAGCATATATAACAAATAAAAGTTTAGTTCACTAACAATTTATCGAACATTCAAGTAATATTTGGCTTCGAATACTAAGCAACGTTTAATTAATTTCCATCATAAACAGCAATCAAACGAATTGGGGGACAAAAGAAAAAATTTCGCCTTTAATGATCAATAAAGTCGAAGACATCTTAATTATGATTTACGAACTGGAAATAATCCCTATCAATATGCAACATTTTTTAAGTCTTTTGTACTTAAGCCATGGCAGAGCTTTATTGTGGATTTCTAAACCAGAAGGAGATAATTTACTTAATTTGTGCGGCAATTTTTTGAGCTATAAGATTTTAATCGTATCTAAGTAATTTTATTCAGGCTAAAGTTCATTAGTTTAATTTTAATCAAATTAATTGTTTGAAAAAGTCCCAGCAAAAACTTGCTAATGTGTTGCAATTACCAACATATTTTTCAACAGAACCTACATAACACCTGCAATACTTTACAGTAATTAAATTAATTGCTTATTAATGGTAATGCGTGCGCTTCTCATATGTTATGATTAAAATTATATGTAAGATAATTGAAATACTTTTATTATTCATTTCAATTAATAACAAATTAAGACAAAATTTTTCCTGAAAATGCACAATTGTAAGGAAAAACATGAAACATTTACTGAATATTAAACCTATTATTTACTATTAAACCTAGAACTTAATTTCTAAAAATTTTTCTCAAAACATATATAAAATAAGTTCATTTTTAATTTAGTCTTTCGATCAAACTATTTTTTATTAAGAATTTCTTTGAATGTTCAATATTCACATGCTTTAGAATTTCTTTCCTAAAAAAAATAATTTGATCGAAAGATTAAATTAAAATTCAACTTAAGCCAAACTAATTAAATACCTTTGGATAAAACCATACAGTTCGACTATGTTTATAGGTAAATTGCCGTTTTTCATCCAAATCATTGTATATTTTATAAATAAATAAAAATAAAAATAAAAATAAAAATAAATAAAAAACAAATTGATGCGACGGTGCTGCTTCTGATATTAAACAAGTTCTTATCCTTAATTCGGGCCTGAATATATATCCCTCAACACTAATAATATATCTTTTATATAACATTTAATTTGCGCAACACTACTTAAATCATATTGAAAGCGTTGCTTGTTTTATTTGAAAATTTATAAAATATTATAATTAGATTACAAATAAATTATAAATGTTAATCATTTTAAGTTATCCTTAAAGTATGCTTTAGATATTGTTATTTCCTTTAAGCCCAAATAATTGATTATGCAAATTGTGGTTTGAACTTTAATACAATTAGCGCCATATGCCAATCTTTTAACAGATTTAGCAAAACAGAAAGGACAGCAAACAGAATGAAAATAGAACAAAGATCACAACAATTTCTTAAATTAATTGATGGAAATTATTTAAATTAAATCGCGATGAAAGGACTATCTATTTTCCAGAAAGGATATATATAAAATTTTAATTTAATAGTTATGGGCAGTTGGCATAAGTCCAAATCTAAAATAGAAAATAGTATTAAATTGATAGAAAAAAAATTATTATGTATATATTAAATGATTTGAGTTTTTTATAAGCAATGGGTAAGCAGAATTTCGATCAACCTAACGGAAATGAGTTCAAATTCAATGTAATGCGGGAAAGTCACTTCCCTTAAATTGTAAAATCTCGCGAAATGAATTGATAATCTAAATGTATATATGTATTAAGCTACATAGTAGAATAGTCCGAAAGTCATAAAAATTCTCTTTAAAAAAATAGCCACACAGTATATAATGCAACTATAAATAATAAATAATACATCAGACTAAAGTTGGGAGCTTGCTTATAAGCAGGTTTGTAAGGGCGAGAAGCAATACTTCTGCTTACAAACCTTTATGGAGAATTTCCACTTGAGAGCACTACAACTTGACAAAGAAATAATTTTTTTAGTGATTCCAAAGTCTTTGCAATATCTCGTGCTTCCCAGTAAGCGGGAGGTATGAACACAAATATTAAGAAAGAGTTTACACAAGCGCATCCGTTCGTTACATGCTTCGAAAAACCTAACAATTCTTTACTGGGATAGCAACTTCACTAAACTGAAATTAAAAAACCACGGAAATAAACTAATTAACTAAAGTCTTATGCCTTTCCTAACTAAAGTCTTATGCCTTCCTACAACAACACCTATTCAAAGAAGAAAAAATTTTTTTATGTTATTATCTTTTCAAAAGCAAAATCTAAAATCACATATACATGCATATACATGTTTTGTTTGTTTTTTTTACTTTAAGCTAATGCATGTATATACTATGTGTGCATGTGTTAGTAGCAACCTTAAACGCTTATAGTTCCAAAATATTTAACCGATTTCACCACAACATAGATTGTGCACATTTGTCACTAAATATCTTTAAAATCGTATAAGGTTTGCCGAAATCAGCTGTATAATGTAATAGTAAGCGGTGTCACAAAAAATTAATAAAAATAAATCAACAAATACGCAGAAATCAACCGCCTCGTCAAACACTGGAAAGCTTTGAGAACGATGCATGCAGATTAGATAGTGTTAGCAAAATTAAATGATCTTTCAGCTTCACTAGTTTAAAGTTATTGCATTTAATCAAAACATATATAAATTTTAAGCGCCTAAAAGTTTAATACTCCCCTCATATATATTTATTTAAGCCTATCTCCAATTATTTGTTTAGCTTAGTTTCTTTAAACTCAATTAAAATTTCTTAAGAAAATTAACAGCAACAATTTTTAATTAGAAAATTTTTCTTGCAATTTTAGAGAATATGTTGCTCGTATTGCAACATAAAATGTTAACCTACTTTTTCTTAGTTACTGCTTTCTTCCTCTGCTTGACACCAAAAAAAAAAAGAAATTATTTCCTTTTCACAACTCTTCCAGCAGCTGCAGTCTCATTTTCAACAGCATATTCCTTAAGCATGTTGTTATAACATTTTATTTCATGTGTTTTTTTAATTACACACTTTTTTCATAATTTTTTCCTTGAAACTTTCTTTGGCCTTTTATAGCAGGTATATTAGAATACACTTTTTTAGAATATTATTTTAATTTTTTTTTTAAACTAAAAAATTTAAACAAACTAGCACATATATATGCTATTAACACTTATTCTTAAAAGGAGAACTGATTAAATATTAAAAGCCTTTTGGAAGAGAGCTTAAGCCAGGCAACTGAGGCCTAGTTTTAAGTGTTTAAGCAAATGTATGATACAAAATACATATTCTTGGAATTATTAGACAAACATTTTTATATGCTCTTTTTATCGTTAAGAACCAATAATTTTCTTTTCATTTAGTTTTTTAATGCTTTCAAACATTTTATTGAGTGTTTCTTATGTTTTAACACTTTTTTACCATTTCTATTATCGATATTTAATTAAAAACACATTTTTGGTATATTTTTCTTTACCCAAAACACACACAGATACCGTAAGTAAAAAAGAAAATTACTTTACCGTTCCGTAGCATTGTCCGTGCTTCGTTAGCAAATAACGTCCGTGTACTGAATTTGTGTTACGACAATTGTCGCAGTTTTGTATACGACACATATAAAATGTATGATGATATTATTGTATATTGCTGTTGTTGTTTTTGCTGTTGTTTCTTTTGCTATTTTGTGTAGTACTTGTCTTCTACTTCTACAAAAACTTCGGCCCAGCATGTTTGATTTTAGCCTTCATCACTTACTGAGACGAGAGTGCAAAAGTTTTTAGTACCTTCTCTTTCCAAACACACAAAGAAAATACACATCGTTTTTTTTAATATAATACTCTCAATATTTTTACAACTTCGTATTAAGTAACTCTAGTCCCGTAGTACCTTTTTTGCTTAGAAGTTTTCATTCACTAGTAAAAATATTGTCCAAGTCCCAGTCAAACATGTTGCGTGTTAGTATTTTTGTTGGTATTTTTGTTGCAGTTGTTTTAGACAAGTAAAAATGCACTAACTGTAAACAAATTTTATGCTCTCCTGTACGAGTATCTAAAATATACATCCCTATAACGGTTATTTTAACGTTATTGAGTACTGAGAGTTAAACTAACTCTCATGTTTAAATAACATAAATTTAATTTGCCGGTAAAACACGTGAGTTTGTTTCGCATTCTCTCTTGCTCTTTATTAGAGCGCATGTTATTTAGTACTTTATGTTTAAACGAAAAATTCTATTATCCCTATATTTTACACTGGCAATGCTGTTTTAAAATAATTGAAGCTAAACTAATTTATTTTCTTAATGGATTTTTTAGATGCAGTTGTGTACTAAAATATTAAATATTAACTAATTATTTAAAAGGGAATTAAAGAGATTTTCAAGATGTTGCATTTGTTTGTTTGTGTGCGTGTGGGTGTGTACAAAAGCAACAGTTTCTGGCAAAAACTAAAAACAAAACAACTTCGCTGCCATTTATATATTACGTATAAGTAAAGAGCTTAAAATATTGCATATACACATTTAGGTCAATTTTTATGCAAGTGATGGTAGTTTTGGAAAGTATAAAAATTATGAATTATTAAACAGAATTCTTCTATTTTAAGACTATTCATAATACTACTCAAAGGTTTATGAAAGGCTTAAAACACTTATGATGTTATAAAATTGTTGATTATTGATATTTTCGAATGAAATTTTTTAGTTATATAGGACTTTACGTACTAAATATCAGACGCAGACAAAGCAAACTTAGATTTGCTTCTAAGAATCTTATAATTTCAAATGAAATTAATTTGTCATGATTTCGCCTTCAAGGTCCACAATTGGTCCAAGCCCAATAAAATGCTTTGACAAGCAAATGAGTACACATAAGAGCTTCTGCACGTTGTTATTGTTTTTGAATCCAAGCTTACGGAAATAGGTATAATTCGGAAGGGTCTAGGGCCAACAAAATGGTAAAACGGATAAATTTGTTTTTGTAAAATAAAATCTGTGAAGGCTCCTCTTAGAAATATATATAATAACGATATGTTCCTGACGAAAAAAAAATTATAGAGAACAGAAAAAATTAAAAAAAATGTTTTCTATTTTCAAATTAAAAATTATATATTTTCCAATTTAGACATATTCCCGCCTGCTCTGCAAATCGAGTCGGCTTAAAAACGCTCTATTTAGAGGAATTAAATCTACTAAAAGCAGCTTTTCAGATTTCAGACTTTTTTGTAGTCTTCTATTTTTAGAGCTTAGAATATCATATTTGAAATTAATTTACTATACACGATTTAAAATACGAGTACATCAGTGGGAGCATTATTCGTTTTTGGAATACGAAAATTTTTCTCGGATTCGGTTTACAGAACAGGGTTGAATATTTCCACTAAATTGTTCTTAAACAGCTTTAAATATTGTTGCTTAACTAATAAATAAACAATTGTGACAATTAGTTGATATTTAAACCAGTATTCTAAGCCTTGTGACAAAATCAAAATTATGACAAATGATAATTTTTATATTGAGATTAAAGTAAACCAAACATGATTTTTTGGACCCTGAAGAAGTGGGCATTATGTATCCATTTAGAAACTGCTAATTTATTTCCAAAATATTAGATTCTGCTCCACTGAGCATTGCATAGAAACATGACTGAGACGGAAATTAATTAATCTATTGGAGCAGTAGAAGGATCTTTTCAGGATGCTATGGAGCCCTCTATATCGGTAATCTTCACAAGAGGTAGAGGTTTACTGATATACTCCAGCTCCTAGCTGATATACTCGATTTCCTTTTTCAAAAGAAGCAAAGATGTGGCCATTTTGGAGATCCTGTTAAAGTTATCGTTTCTTATAATGCTGGAATGGCGAATCTACTATTAAAAATTTTTTTCGAGATATCTGTTTCGGGACAAACTGCACGTTTAGATACACTCAGAGTGAGTATATCTGAGACAGTTGCAATTTTTGACCGGACGATACCTTTAACGACATTTGGCAGAAGCTTAACAACACCAATTGTGAATTTATTGGCAATAGCATGAGCATCGGAGAGATTGGAATTACAGTCAGTGAGTAATGCGTTTAAAAGGTGGTCGAAGAAAAGATCTGGCGCTGTTGATGGGATACTAAATTTCGTTTTGAAAAAGGCGGACATTGTAGAGTGGCAGTTTTTGGCGAATGTGTTAAGTCACTACCTGAACATAAGATATTTTCCAAGCATGGTTGGTTGCCTTGTCCTTCCCATTTTAAAAGTGCAATGAGATCCAAATGAAAGGGGAAGCTAAATATCGAGCTTTGGGAAGCTGGCGGCCTTCGGAAAGCTATTGAGTAACTTATACTATCATCAGCCAACGGTATTATAATATAGAAAAAAGTGCCTATATTCAAGCTGTCATAACAGACAAACTTGTACCTTCTTCAATCTGAGTTTTTTACTTTATGATATCTAAACATTCATTGAGTAAATGCTTAGAAACGGAAAGGACTGGATGCCGGATTTGTAGCAACAGAGCAACTTAGTTTTCGTTACATAATAAAAATAACACATTTGTCCTCCTATTTCGTTTAATATTAATTTTGCGAAAATATTACATTTAATACATATTGATTTACTGATATTATTAGTTCATTCGATTGGCATAACAAAAAATCTACGTTTTGAGAAAAAATAGTAAATTACTTTTTTTCAAATCTGGTCCACTGTGTGCCGTCTGCCATTGGTATGCCACCTTCGCTGGACCACGTTGTATCTTTGTCAAACACCCCCTTCCTTATCTTTATCGTTTTTCGGCACACTATACCAAGTCACCGGACTCGGCGCCGTGGCCCCCAGCAAAAATAAACATTATAATCTAAAAACAAATAAAAAAAAAGAAGACAATTCGTCGACAAAAAATTACTATCGCCTAGAAGACATTTAGGCGAAACTTATTAAGAATTTAGCCGAGACATATAGTGCTTAGACGAGACAACTTCTTTTAACAAAGTCACAAACCCTTAGCCAAGTTCCAAACGTCTTCCAAGAATTCCCAAAAACTAAGAAAAAATCTCCCGAAAATCACAAGCTCCCTGGCATATAGCGGCAGCACCATAAACCGCGCAAATACGAAAATGATAAGACAAATTTTTATCGAATTTTACCTTTGCGCAGGAATTTCACCTAGCAATCTGAGACAGCAACTTTCGTCATGTTTTATTAGGGCAGTCGTCATGGTTTACTATGGCACTATGGCAGCCACAGTTGTTACATTTGGCCAGACGGCTAGTCCCTTCGACCATCTGTCGACTACGAGCTGCCGCGTTCAGTTGCCCACATTCGGCCCGCCACCTTCGACGCGCCACCGTCAGCCTGCCCCCATCAGCCTGCCTTTTATTTTATGCATTTTATATTTTACATTAAAGAAATGGCAATCTTTTAAAAAACTATTCAGTATTTATTTTTCAAAATGTCTCATTATAAATTTCCTTCATATCGTTTTAAATTTTTTTTCCAAATAACTGCTATAGATGTCATTTTATACCCAAAAGCAGACATAACATAAAGAAGACCTAATTAACATATTGACGTCACAAATCTCATATAATAAAGAAAAATTTAAATTCGAATGAAATTCATACTAATAAAACGATAGCAGCGATAGTCATTATAAAGGCAGTTTGCTTTCTTTGTGTGAAAATATCATCTCATAATTACTTTTGTTATGTTCTCTGCATGTCCTACTCTCTGCAGCTTTGCTTCGAATTCCATTGTGCATATTTCATTGAAATCTATTGAAAAAATTGATTTTATTCTTTTCACATGGCTTTTTATTATTATTTTTAATTATGGATTTATGTATATTTAGTACATATATTTTTTGTTTGCTTTATGTTATTACCTCTTGTGGTGGGAAATGGTTTTAATTTTTGTATTTGTGTGTGTCAAAAAGAAATAAAATATTGAAGTAAAAAATATTTAAATACAATTTTAAAAATTGTTTAATATATTTTGAGCTTTAAACTTAACATTGCACATAGGGGCAGTCATATAAGGAGTTTACGCGATATATCAAAACCTAAAAATGGGACTTAAGAAAACGTATATGTCATTTGAATGAGAACACTTTTTTACATAGCTTTTATTCCAAACTTTTCTCTAAGTGTCTTTCTGCAATCCCAGGTTAGAGTCAAAATTCAAGTAAAAAAAATTAATTTTCAAAGTGTTAAAAAAATTTTTTAATATATAAAAGTTTGGCATGAAAAAAATGAGGTTTCTCATTAAAAAAAATTTTATTTTGTTTTCACATTTTATTGGTATGATTTTTAGAGAATGGATCTGTGTAAAAATATTTTTAAAATTATGGTCCATTCATATTCAGATTTATGTTTATATGAAAAGTATAATTGTATACTATATATTATACATCTTTATATTTCAAAACGGTAAAAGTTATAAAGATCCCCAATATTCCCCATATCTATACAATAAAGAACCGAATGTCTATATTTGCATCCAAGTTTTACTTTTTGCGATATTGAATTTATTTATGTTTTGCACTTTATACATATTATATATTTTCCAATATTGGTGGTATTATAGGGTTCGTGTTTCAAAAAAAAGTTGCAGCGATCACCTCCGAGAATGAAAGATAAATCACTGATGTTTCTAAAAAAGAACTTTGTTGGCACGCCTTAAAATACTGCAATTTTTATCACATTTCATCACATTGCATATCGTTGTTTATGGCTTGTGGTGGCTTTTTAATACGACATCGTATTCTGGGCTCCACTTATGTCATATTGGATTCTTCACTTCTAATGCCAACTTGCCCATAAACTAAAAGAGAAAAAAATATTTTTTATAATTTTTTTTTGTTTTTTTAATAAATGTCTTGCGAAGGCTGTGATATCTTTATATATTTGATATCTTTAGAAAATTACCTTTCCATTGTTACCAATCTTTCGCGCGGTTTGATATACTTTTGCCCCTATGTGCATTGGTGGAGTTCACGTAACATTTGGTAACTGTTGGCTCGTTAAATTGGTCAAATTTCCCATAAATTTTGCTGTCAAAATTTTTAAAAATAAATTTTACAGCAATAAAATATATGGAAAATTATACCAATTTAACGAGTAAACAGTTACCGAATGTTTATTGAACTCCACCATTGTTTCTCTTTTTTAGGGATATAAAAATATTTGCTTGTGAGCCCTTGGCGTATGATTAACATGAATACAGTTCTTTATGAACATACTACTCATACGCCTTCGACAGTTTTGTGATTATTTCTACACATTTTTTATCTGTCGTACTTACTATCTTCTTCTGATTGAATTATATGCCAAATGACTTTTTTAATTAACAAAAACTCAACCCAATTGCTTACAAACTAATTACAATTTTATTGTCACCATTCTGCAAGACCATTCTGCAAGTAAAAGTGTGTATTTCTTGCTATTGAATTTATTATTGCCCATTTTTATGAGTCCCAAGGAATTTCAACCATTTGATGATCAATTTATTTTTAGCGATTTTTTTTTCTGGCTTTGAATGTTTCTCTTGTTTTCGTCTTTCAATTATAACCAGGGGACAGACAGACAAAGTGACAGTTCATTTGTGTCATTTGTGCTTTTACTTAAAGTAGGAACTAATTAACAACTAATCTTTAGCTAAGATTCTTGTCAGCTTATATCTTTGTTTTCTGCATTTTCTTCCATTTGACCATTCATGTCTAGAGAGCTCTTGTCCTTGATTATGATGTTGATAGTGATAGTGTACACTTAGAGACAATAAACGCTTAAAGGGAGCATAATAGACAACTTAAGATTTTTTTTAAGAAAAATGTTAAGTGGGAAAAATAAAAATTAAGCTGTTTAGTAAAATAGTAAAACTTTTTTCTCTAACAAAAACAAAAATTAAGCAACTAAGTAACTAAAATTGAAAACGAAAATGTTTTATTATTTTTTTTTACAAACATTGTCCTTTTACTTTATTTCAGTTAAGACCTTTTCATTTATCCCATTCTCATCAAGCGCACACGTTGTGTGCTTTCAACAGCATTCGAATTTGTAAAATTTTCAAATTGTTCATTTACAGCACGTTTTTTAAATAACTGCTGCTACATAAAGTGTAAGTCATCTTTCATTTGATTTTGAATTGGGGCAAAACTATAAAACGTGTAGTCATTGGAAACGCATAAAATCTCAACACGTAAAATTTAAAAAACAAAAAGAGAAAAAATATGGGAAAATTGGCACAAGGGAAATAATGAAAGTGAACAAAGAAAAGCTCACACAAACACACACAATCACTCTTACATATAACATATTGTTTCAGAAGCTGTATACACTTAATTGAAGAATTTTTCTTAATTTCTTTACGCATATTGAAAAATCATGAAAAACCAGCAACAGCAACACACAACTGAAATTGGCTTTTAAGCAGCGACAGGCACTCCATAGTTCCTGTGGGGGGCTAAAGTTAATCTGTTTTTTATTCTCGCATACATACACAGCATGAAATACAACGATAATTTGTAGAAGTAAAATATATGAAAAATTAATTTTTATGTAGAAAGTTGGTTCGGTAAAAACACCGAATTTTTATATCTTACACTTCTTGTGCCTGTCTATGCTTCTGTTCTGCTTTTGTCCCCTCATCCAGCTTAACAGTGTTTAATATTTTTCTTGTTATAATAAGTGGAAAACATAAAAATTTAACAAGCTGTTCGATTTAACAAGAACATGTTTTTCCTTAAACTCTCAGTATTAATTAAGTAATAAAAAATAGATTGAATGAACTGAAACTAAAATAGTAACACTGTACAACAGTATAAATTTTTTTTATTACATTTTTCTAACGAATGATTCTGGTAGAAGCCACAAAAAAAATTTATCGGCGTGTCGAAAGTTTACATCTAGGACTCGCTTTATGGAGAGTTGAAAATCCCCCATTTCGCTCATAGTTATAAAGACGCGGCATAAGTTATCTTGTAAGTAATAAGTTTAAGATATAATGTATGTACAGCACTTTTATGTCAAACATCATGTAGAACATTTTTGTAAAATATCTTAACCCTCAAACTCTTTGAAGTATGGGTCTTTTTGTCCATTTCTTCCCACAGCTCACTGGAGATATAGTGGGTAAAAATGTTTTACAAAAACATTTGCCATAAAAATTTACTATAAGTTCTCAAAGTGATTCAAGCTCCAGAATCGTCTCAAACTCCAGAAATCGTTCAAAACTTAAAATGTGCTTTAAGGGCTAATTTTGTACTTATTTGCAGTTAGTACCCGGTATGGGAAATCTTGTAAGTCTTACATTTAAGGTATAAAATTTGTTTAGCACTTTTATGTAAAACACCTCTACAAATATTTTTGTGAAACATTTTAATCCTTCGTTGTTTAGGTCTTTAGGTCCCTTTCTTAAAAAGTGGGCAAAATAATCCCCTTCAGCGGCAACATAGCGGATAACAATGTTCTAGAAAAATATTTTCAAGAAAATTCTACTAAAAGCTTTTAAAGACATCCAAGCTCTAGACCAACTTTGAACGCTAGAAATCATAAAAAGCTGAACATACATGTAAGGGTTAATTCACTACTTATTCACAATAATTACTTGGCATAGGAAATATTGTAAGCCTTACGTGTAAAAAAAATTAGATATATTTACCACTTTTATGTAAACCACCACGAGGCACATTTTTGTAGAATATTTTAGCCCGCTATATTGCCGGTGAAAAGAAGAGTTTTGATTCTTTTTTAAAAAAGAGATAAACAGACCAATGCCGCAAATAGTTAGAGTGTCAAAATATTCAACAATAGTGCTCCCCGTCAGTGATATAAAATACAGATTTTAAAAGTGTACTGAGATGCAACTTAAAAAGTACTTTTTCGCCTTAGTGGTACTTTTTCAAGATTTTAATAGAATAGGTTGAAAACTGCTAAGCCAAAAGAAAATTTAACTCAAAAGTTTTTAAAAATACAGATTAAAAAAAGAGCTTTTTTTTAAAATGAAAAAGTACTGAAAATAGTTAAATAAAACTGAATTTTAATTCAATGTTCTTCGTTGTAATTCAGATAAAAATGCGTCGGCATATTATGCCTTAAACGTAAGGCTTACAAGATTTTCCATAGCAACTTACTATAAAAAGAAAAAAATTAATTATATTTTTAGTAAAGAAATTCAAGGAATTGGTAAATAATTTGTTTAGAAGCAGACTTACAAGCAAATTTACAAGTACAAGCAAACATTTCTCAACAAATCTATAAACCAATCTGTCTACAAATATTTACAAATTCTAAACAAAATAATTTACTGAGTCAAAGAAAAATATTTACTGAATTTTATGTAATATAAATATAAAACAATTATTTTCTCTGAATTTATGAAACATCTTGTCTAAAAATACTTATAAACTCTAAATAGAATAGTTTACTGAATCAAGCAAAAATATTTACTGAATTTTTTTAATATATCAAACAAACGTTTGTCCGAATCAGTTAGAATTTTCCATTCTAAAATATTTTTAAGTTTTATATAATAACCTCATCATTCAAGGACCATTTATAAAATTTTACTTTATTTAATGTATTCTACTCTGTATGTTTATACAAAGACTCTAAAAAATCAATGAGAATTAACGCAACAACATTAACGAATTGATTGACTCCGAAATCTTTAGTAAACAAACTTGTTACATTTTACTTTTGATATCACATTCGTTTTGCTATCAGGTTTTTATCGCTAATTTTAGTGTTGGCGTCCTCAATATAAGTCAAACAAAAAAATTCACTGATTCAGTAACAAACATTTGCTGAAATTAAATTTTATTTTAGATAAACTTTGTCTGTAAATTTGTTGTTGATATATTTTCTGTGTACTAACAGAAAAATATAGCAATGTTAAATGAACATGTTGTAATGTTGATTAAAAATCATATTAAATTTGTAAGCAATAATTTGTTGTCTAAGTGTGTTGGTGTTTACTTGTTTTGTTCACGCCCTGAAGGAAGCCGGAGGCCAAGTGTCTCCAAGTCACCACTTTTTTCAAAGAGATGAGTTTTTGATAGCTGCAAAACCATATTTTTATTATCTCATTTTGTTGTGTTGACTGCATGCAAAAGTAATATTTTTCAGAAAAAAATAGGGCTTAATTGCCTTATGGTTCTTCGAATTTACTAGTATGGAAATTTAGTAAAAAGGTTCAAATGTGTTGATAAGAAGCTTTAAAATGCACTAATGAATCTCTGTTTCCAATGTTAATATGTGATCCCATAATTACTACTCAGTCAATAGTTCTAAGATTACTAGTGGAATCTAAATGACAACCACATGCTAAATGTGCCTGGGGTATAAATAGTCGGTAGTACTGGTAGTATTATATCGCCGCTGAAGGGGAGTTTTTTACGCCTTTATTAACATGTCACACAAAAATGTTTTTCGCGGTATTTTACATAAAAATTCTGAGCACATCTTATATCTTAAGCGTAACACTTACAAGATTTCCTATGTCTAGTACTAACGGCAAATAAGTATGAAGTTAACCCTTAAACATAATTTAAGTTTTCAATGATTTCTAGCATACAAGTTGAGTCTAGAGCATGGTTTTCTTTAAATACCTTTAGCAAAATTTTATGGCCAACATTTTTGTAGAACATTTTATCTTCGCACTTCCCCTTTTTAGGGGTGTTTTTTTCGATTTGTTAGAAAAGAGAAAAAAACTAGCATTAGTTGCGACAGCTAGAGGGTTAAAATGTTCAACAAAAATATTTGCCTTAATATTTTCTACAAAGTTGCTAAACATACCCTACACCTCAGATGTAAAGAGCACATAGTTTCATACTCCGATATGCTGCACGAACAGGCCAAAAGTGAGAAACTATAAGGTCCATACAAAGTATCAATTAACCCCATCCTAGGACATCTCCATGTAAAAGTGGCTGGTCCGCTTTATAGGAAGTGTTAGAACTCAGACTGGTCCCTACCACCTGGGGACCGGTCACGTGATTTGTTTTGTGTCAGTTCGATTTACCGTAGGGGTGTTATAGTGAATCGTCAAAGGAAATCTTTAAATTCTTACGTTTGGCACTTTTATGCAAAAGACCTTATTATTATTATGCAAAAGAGCTTATTAAATTCGATATTACTTAAGGGTGTTTAACATTGTACATAATTTAAATATCCTGAATTTTAGGATAGTCTTTGTTTTGTTCTTGTTTGGCTCGCCTTAAAGCCATTTTTAATCCTCTTTTTCTATTCCATAAGAAAAAACAGGAATAATATATTACTTCAATTATATGATTAATATTTGAGTTATGCCCTACTTATTACACATCATTAATAATAATTACACGCCACGTGCTTAAATATAAATTACAATGCCTGTAAAGTGATTTATTAGTTCTTATATTGTATAACTAGTGGACACTTCTCTATAATCTGTGTAATTTTATATTAAAATCCTTTCAAATAATGACAACATGCTATAGATTAATTATATTCATGTATTTTAGTCAGTATTTAAATGCAGTTAAGCTTTCATAATTTGTCATTTCCCGTAAGCTAAAGCAAATATAGAGGCAAAAGAAGTAATAATGGCATTCAAACAAACTTTATAAACTTCTTATCTATACGGTTTTAAATATATTGAGATGAGACATTGTGGCACTTTTTTAAAAAATAACTGGTCACTTTTTCTCCATAAAAATTACCTATAGTGCAATATGTTCTACTTTATTCTATATTATTTTATTAGGAAAGTATTTACTAACCCAACACTTAGCCTGCAAGCAAATAAACATTCCATTAAATGGTGTTGAGCAATTGTTATAATCAACTACAAACAAACTACCTGATATTAAGTACATGCAATTTGTTATTTTACTTACAGAAGATGGCTTATCGCACAATTGACAACTGATAGACACACTCGTAACTCATAACTATATACAAAACCACCAATAATTTTACACATACACTCTATAAAATGAATAACATCAACAACTATTCCATATCCATACAAAACATACCTGCATATATTCTTGCATACCATGGCCATCATGTGCCTCAAGCTTATCATACGAGTACATCTTTAGTTACAACATTTTTCAAAGAGTGTGGAATTTTGTTTTAATACATGAAAATTCATAAATAAAAACTAAATATTTAATTTAAATTCCTGGTTACAATTCATTTTTGTGTTGGCCACAATTTGCAAAAATATATATATATTTTTTGCAACTCGTTGTTCATTTAATAGTTGCATTTTCTCATGATTACGAGAGTGTGTCTTCAATTTAATTGACGCTTATGGAAATATGTACTCCCACTTGTTTAAAAAGTTTATCGCTCGGTATTTTATTCAATTTTATTTTTCTTTATATTATTTACCATATTGTTAGTATTTTACAGTGCACAGTTGGGACTTTCGCAAAATAAATGGTGATAAATGTAGAATTTATAAGCTGCTAATGAAACTGAAAAAAATCTTTAGAGAAAGAGTCAGGCTTTAAAAGCCAAGTCTCAATTGTATTGTAGCTAAAGCGCAAAGAGAGCTACAGTGGCGCAAATTTGACTACCTCGTATAAAAAATAATAACTCCTTTGAGGCTTTTAACTTTCTTAAATGATATCCAATTTCAAAAATTTAAAGCTCTGAATAATTTCTATATCTCTAACACTTCAGAAGATATTTGACTTTTTGTCTTGATTTTTTTTTTAGTTTTTTGCTTATAACTTTCTAGTTTATAGTTCGATTTTAATTTCAAAGGCCTCATTCAACTTTGATAATATTCCAAGTAAAACTTATGAAAAATTTTTTTTATTATCTGCATTCTTTAAGTCGGAAAATGTTAAAACATCAAAATTTTAAAAGTAAAATTTTGAAAAGACTATCTTCATTTCTATAATTTTGTAAAAAGAAAAACTTAGTTAAACACATTAATTCTTTCATCACATATTACGAAAGACAATCTGGATTTTTGACATGTACCCTATATACAGCATTGGCCGAAAATCGTTAATTTAAGGCCCTATAAAAACTTGTAATTATAGATTTTCCGAATTCCATTAATTACGTTTTCTAATGTAAGTAGTTCTAAGATTTTTTGCAAAAATTGCAGATAAATATGGGTGCTTATGCGCAGAATTTCAGAAAAATTTTAAAATTTAAATATTTCCAATTAACTTTTTACTCAGAAAAAATTGTATTGTTTGATTAATATTTTAAGTAAATCAATGCATATTATAATTGAGTCCAGTATGCTTTTAAAGATGCCATAAAGTGCTAGAAATTTCTTCATTAATAAGTTTAGCCTCTAAGTGTTTTTTTTTCATAGATTGCAACATTTCTTTAACTGATTTTCTAAAATTTGAAAAAAAAAAAAATGCATAGTTATAATATAATAGACTGGCTCAAAAGTGTATGGAATCCGCATATGTAATCTTTTTTGTCTGCATAAGGCCGGACCCCCCATCCCCCCTATTCCATTCATCAAAAGAAGTGTGCATACCAAAAATTGTAACAATCCGACCAGACTTCGAGGTCGCTAGAAATTTCGATTTTTAGGTTTTGTGTATTAAGTTTATAGTGTACTAAGCACAAGCAAAAGGATTGGTTCATTTTAAACAGTTGAAAGAAGCCAAAGAAGTGAAAAGTAAAAATTGTATGACTTGTTACTCGCACTTAAGCTATTTATATAAAGTATCCAGCTACAATCAAAACCAAATGCCTTAAAGAGGCTTGACAGACAGTAAAGGATTTAATCATCACAACCCTCTTAAGATTTTTTTTACTAAACGCACAAGTATATTCTTTGATTTATATTTATTATTAATGGACATGAAAAAGTTCATTCATTCCTTACAAAGGAACCTGCAGTGAAGAAGGACGAAGCAATTTGTATTCAGATGGAAGAAAGATCGGGCCTTTTAAGAATTGCAAAACGATTGTGCAGAGCGTGGGATTACTTTGGTTACCGAATTTCAAAACTCTATCACAAAAAATAAAAAGAGAAACAATATTTGCCCCACTTAGCTGATCTACTTAAAAAGATATATTCTGCTGCTTTCACAGGCAACATTCAAACGATGACACTCGTAGGATACAAATAGCGTAAAAAAATAATTGAGCTAATATAAAAAGAGTTTCTTTCCATTATTTACTAATCCCTCCCACTGTGCATTGTCATATGAAGACATAAAGTTGGTTTCTTACTTGACACTTATACGAGCTTGTCAAAATGTTAAGATTTCTATCAAGTGAGGAATACAATTTTCTTTTCCTCAAAAATGCAATGTTTATTTATTCACAAAATATATATTTATTTACAAACTTAAAGCTTTTGTTAAAAGAAAATATTAAACAGTGGCTGTCACTTCTACTTATATTGCATTTACATCAGAGCTAACACTAATAGATTTCAATTGAACCTTTTTTAATAAAATAATAATAATAATTTGAGAAATTTTTAAGGTAATTTTGTCATACATCGAAAGCGAGCATATTGCTCTCGAACCTATTAGAAATATTAGAAAAGCTTAGTAAAAAAAAACAAAACCGGAGGTAATAGGAAAAACTGAAAATACAGTAATTTCAAGCATTAAATTGATTACAAAATTAGTAGTTTTGTTCAAAAAGAAATTTCACTGTGGGTCTGTGTAACTATTAATCTAAAAATTCTAAGACGATTGCAAAAATGTTAGTAAGTATTACTTTTATAATTTCTAAATGCACGCTGGCATGCACTCTAACAAGCTTTTTATTATAATTTTAAGAGTATAGAGATTTTCCAAACAATTTATGCAAAATTAATTTAAAAAAACACCTAAAAAAAACTACCATCACGTTTGATATTGAATATTTCCCCTTTTATGTGTAAGTTTCGAAACAGGAACTTGCTTAACTTCAGCACTTATTTTCCATTTTAACACTTTAAGCATTTTTGGTTTCTTTCCTTCGTTCTCTGTCATATTAATCACCATTGCTTTTGTTCTTCTACTGCTCTCTTGAATCCCCAAAGACAAGAGACAATGTTGCTTTTGTTGCTGGTAATTCTATGTGTGAACATTGTTTATATATTTAAATAAAGAAAACACTTGTTAATATTAAAGTATGTGTGATAAATGTGCAAAAATTTATCTATGCTAAAAAGCCCTGCAGATTTGGCTGATGTCACTGGATAGATAATGTTGTCGTGGTCAGTTCTAGATCACTTTAAAAAAGTTTTATTGGTCTTTCAATAACTTGATGTTTACAAAGAAAAAATTAAAATACGATATAAATTATAAAAACAGGAGATTCATTCAATCACTAAAAATTCAAACTTTCAGTTACACATAATGTGTAAAAAATTTGTTTTTGATCACATGATTGATTCAAACACGAAATTAATTGAAACTAATTTTAAAATTGTCAAAGGTCCAAAATATTAAATCAAATAAAATATTTCTTTTAAGAACTACTGGGTATTGAAATTCTCAGAGTTAAACTTTGGCACAAGAAATTGTACTATAATAACAAACAGAGTGGTTGGAATAATTTAAAAACGTAGAAAATCACTTTTGACACGTAAGACAGCAGTAAATCAAGCAAATATAAATTTTACATTAGCTGTGGTAATTGAGATGAGCACGATATTTTCCACAGTTTTTGGAGGGGGTGAAAGCTTTTTAACAAAATTTATTAAAAATAAACACATACAGTAAACAACACGAACTGTGAAAGAAATTTTATAAATTTCTACGTTACACAAGAGTTGGGGAATAGTGTAAAATTTTATTGGATACATCTTAGCAACTGTCTTAATTAAAAATTTAATTAATTTAGAAAAGTGCATTACTTATCTATCTAAAGCATACAAAGCAGGGCAGAATAATAGCACTGTGGAAAATTTTTTCAAAATAATAAGGTTCTAAGAACTGATTCTGATAGAGGGCACCGAAAAAATATCTAGTAAGTGTAGCGGCATTTTGCAAGTTTGCATCTGGGATTTTGCATATAGTTATAGTGAGTCGGCATAGAAAATCTTTTAAATCTTACATTTGGGGATAAATATTTACTTAGAACTTTTATGTAAAACACCACGAGAAGTGTTTTTATGAACCATTTTAACCCTCTAACTCTTCGCTGCATGGGTCTTTTTGTCTATTTCTTAAGAAAATAGGGGAAAAAACTCCCTTTAACGGCGATATAGCGGAATCAACTATTCCACAAAATTGTTGCTTGTGGTGTTTTACATAAAAGTCCGTTACATTCTTTACACCTTAAAAGTAAGGTTTGCAAGATTTCCTATGCCTAGTACTAATTGTGAATAAGTACGACATTAACCCTTTAAAAACATTTTAAGTTTCGAGTGATTTCTGGGGTTCAAGCTAAGTATGGAGCATAAGTGTTTTTAGGGACTTACAGTATAATTTTATGGGAAATATTTCTATAAACACTTTAGCCCGCTGTACTGCCTTTGAAGAGGAGTTTTTTGCTCCTTTTTTAAGGAAACGTCTAAAAGGCCTGTAAAAAAAATTTTAGAGGGTTAAAATTTTCCACAAAGTTGCTCTCGCTTAGCTTTACTAAAATATTCTGAACACATCTTATACTATAAACGGAAGATTTCCTAAGCCAAGTCACTATGACTATTGGCAGAAGGGTTATGGGGTGAATATAACTCCCCTTAAAATTAATCCTAGATGTAAGCTTTCAAAACGCTGATACATATTTTTTGAAGCCCTCTACCAGAATCAGTCGTCAGAACTTTATAATACTTTTTTTTTGTTGTACAGCATAATTACACTAGTCTGCAAAGAAAATGTCCTTTCAATGAAAATATGTAGAACATTAGCAGCTTAACGCACTAAACTAAAATCCGTTCTCTGTTATTTTCTGAACGTACAGATTTTTTTAAAGAACACGTGTAATACTTCCGTACCTAGTACATTTCAACCTAACCAAAGAAGAGTATGCCCATTTTCAATCTGCAAAGGCAAAGTATGCATGACAAAATTATCTTTTAACATTTTTCGTAGAGTTTTTTGAAGTTATTGATAACTTAGTATCGAAAAAAAATTATTTTCATTAAAGTTTAAAAAAATTCTTTATCAGAACTCTTAACAAAATTTAAATTCCAGAAACTTTACTTTTTTTAAGAATAGCTGTTTTACGAACAAAACAAGCAATATATAATAAAAATCGATTGATAAATATTGATTTCATGAGTAATTAAGTTAATATACCCAAACACTCAAAAGAAGCTTTCGTTCCAAAATTTGTTCAAACCAAATATAAATTTTTTGCCGAAAGTATCATTTGAGTATTATTTAAGATTTGTATGGCTTATGGCTCGATTTGTGCGCAAGATACCTGCTCCTTACAACAACAGCTAAAAGGTAAAGACTTTGCAGTTTAAAATTTTTTATGAATTTTTCGAGATAAAAATTGTTATTCATTTTGCATGAATTAGCACTTTTTTGGTTACTAATTTATGAAGTGAGAAAACGTTAATCAAATCAAAAAACCACATTAAGATAGTTTAAAGATAATTTTTTTCATTTATATTTTGCCATTCTGGCGATCGAAATCGGGCATACCGTGCGCGAAATAGGGTGAAATATACTGATGTACTTAGTGGAACTATTAGTCAGGCCCACTAAAAAAAAATCTGTACATGATGGAAAAATTACTGAAAACGAACTTTAGTTCAGTGTATTAATTTTTTACTTAAAGAACATTTTTCTTGCACACCATTGTATTTTATTTTAATCTTCTCATGAAATATATAATTTCATATAAATTATTTTTGTGAAAACAATTAAAGAGTTTCAAAAATAAATCTTTCAATCGCTTAAGTCCATTCACAACTCCATTTGTCCATTACATTGATAATTTAACATTTTATTAGTCACATAAAAATAGTTTTATTAAAACACATAATTTCAGTTTTATTAAAAGTTTTAACTATTTTCAAGCAAACACGCACACTTTTACACACAAACAAATGTTGTTGTGTTGGAACATTTTTAATTAATGTAAAATACCTCATTTATTTTTAATATACATATTTTCATTTTAATATAACTTTTTTATTATTATAAAATAACATATTGTTTAAAACTGTAACTGACAGTGAATGTATGTTTGAGTAAGCATGTGTTCATATGTCCACATGTGTAGTTTAAGCACCTTTTTGTGTTGCATTAAAATTTAATTTGTGACACCATTTAAGCACTTGTTTGCTTTTATTCAAACAATAATTCACGGACAAACAATAAAATGTAAAATGTTTTACAATATTGTTAACTATTTATCTCTAATTTTATTTATAATTAAAATATATAATTATTTTCATACACCCTCAACAATGTCAGAATGCAATTAAAATATAAAAGACAAAACAACAATATGGAATTATTTTTTGGAAAAAAGCAATAAAAAAATTGTCATTAAAGGGTTGTTGCTTATACTAACATATTAACATAAATCAAAACAAGAAATCGTATACACTAGTAACTCGTAATTGCAAGCAATCAGACAATTTTTACGAATGACAGAAGTTTTCGATTTAACGAGATTTCATTTTAATGGTGTGTTCAAGTAAAAATTACGACTTAAAGATTTTTTCAAATTTTTGTTTTTGTTTTCATTGTTGAGTGGAACGGAACGTCGCATTTAGTGTGGTTCTAAATAAAAACGAATAGATGTTTTTAAATAAGATTCAGCGTTTGAACGATAAGTCATAAAGAATTTTTATCATTAACAAAAAATAACGATTTATAAGATGACAAAATGGAATGTTGTATTAAAAAAAATACGAATTATCGAGGGAACAGATATGTATTGATTTTTTTATGATTTTACCCGCTTTTTTCTAGGGCCTGCTAGTTTTTTATGAATTATCGCGATAAAAAATAAAGAAGAGATGTTCTGTTCTGTTAGTTTTGATTTTATTTACAATTCAGTGAGCGAACACAATTGATAAAATCACGATTTTCAAACAACCGTACCATTTTAATTTGTGTGTGTGCGTGTGTGTGTGCACGCGCGTATGAGTGTTGTATGAAAAAAGTGATTTTTATTAAATGAGCTCCCTCACCTAATTGTGAACAAAGTCGAAATATGGCTTGTTTTTTTTTCAACATATCGATCTATTTTTTACTTAGTTTTAACTTTGTATGAATTTTAATGAAATAAAATGTTTATAAAATTTGTTTCACAAGTTCCTCGATATCTCTGAAAGTCCTAGGCAAATAAAAAAAATAGTGTTGGCACAGCTTAAAGATCCCTACGGTAAATGGAACGCACACAAAACAAGTCACGTGACCGGTCCCCAGGTGGTAGGGACCAGTCCGAGTTCTAACACTTCCTATGAAGCGGACCAGCCACTTTTACATGGGGATGTCCTAGGATGGGGTTAATTGATACTTTGTATGCATCGCGTAACTTGTCTCTGAACTATCTTATGGAGTCCTAATCGGTGTAGAATAATATAGATTATATATAAATATTATTCCAAAATTCAGCTGTAATTATCGATTAAGTTTTTTTTACTGTTACAAATCCAAGTAGAAATTCTATTTTATTTTTAATCGGTGTCTTTGATAGAAATCGAACCGACAACCTCCGGCATGACAGGCTAGTACACTTCCCACTCGAGCACAGGGAAACTTATATTTCAATGTTATAAATACCAGTAAAGCTGGAGTTAATATCAGAATATAGCTACGGAACATGTTCCTGGGTGGCATGGCAGTCTCATTGAAGGGAGACAATTAATATTATATAGATACTATGTGATAGGCCTTACATCCAGATGCATCGAATTTGTTCAGAGCCGTTTACTACAATACTAATCGGAGTACCAACTAAATTGGGCTGAAAATGATTAATATGTGACCATTTATACAATATGGCCTCTTTCATAATTCACTACTCCTTATATTTGGTACCAGTCTCATATTCTCAAGTCATAAGACGAGTACTTTTGGATCATTTGTCACCAAATTTTCCGCAGGGATATTACTGTTGTCGAGTTTCGTATTTTTTATTAAACTAAATAGAACAAACCGTTCCCTATTTATGTAAACATAAGTCGTGTATTTGTTTTTTTTTTTTTTGACATAACCCAAAAACTAAAACGAATTTTAAAAAAACTGAGTCCAGATTCAAACTCAGTGCCCCAAAATCCCGCTAAATCCTCTAATTTCAAGATTTAATAATATATTTTTGGAAAATAGTCTAATATTCGAATTCTCATAAAATTTTTACGGACAGAGAGATTGTACTAAACTTTCGAACTTATATAGACGAAATAGTTTTCTAATAGATAGAAGGACAACTTTTACCATTTTTGGTATTGAAATATGTTCCAAAAAATTTTAGTTTTTTTATAAAAATGGTCGCCCTGTTGTTGTTTCCTGTGCAATGTTTAAATAACTACCGGTATATTACCGGTACTGAGGAAGCCCTCCGATTACATGGTACCTCATCTAGACTTTAAAAGTACGTTCAGAGTCCTTATTCCATCCAGACAGGAGTGGAAGAGGGGAAACATAGAAAAATACTTCAATTTCAGCATGTATACTAATGGATCAAGAATGATCTGCGGTGTGGGCTCTGGAGTCTTCCCGAAGGACCTTTGAATAAAACTATCTTTCCGACTTCCTGATGAAGCTAATGTATTTCAGGCTTAAATATTGTCTAGCGGAGGCGAGTAGGCTGTTGATTGACAGGGGTGTCCAAGGAAGTGTGGGCATCTTTGCGGACAGCCAGGTGGCACTTCTGTCTCTAAGGTCACAAACTACTATTTCTACTTTAGTCAGACAGGGCAAAGATGTGTTATCCAGATTACGTGGTCAGTCTGACGTCACCCTTCCTGCACATAGCAACTTCACTGGGAACGAACAGGTGGATGAGCTGGCTAGGGCTGAATCTGCCATGGACGTCTCCACTGCTGAATTGATAGCCATGTTGATTAACACTATTAGAAATTGCATTCTCAAATATTAATGGCAGAAAGCTGAAGATATGTGGCACAAGTTGAGCAAGTTTAAGGTAGCGAGGAAAATGTGGCCTTGCTACAACGATAAACGCACAACACAACTAATTAACAGAAACCATAGGAACATCTCGAAGATCGTCGCAGTAGTGACGGGGCACTGTACAATCGGCAGACATACTAGCAGGATCGGCCTTTCCTACAATGTGTTCTGTTGTAGTTGCCGGGATCAAAGCAAAGAAGAAACAGTATTCCACTTTCTCTGAGCCTTGCACCTGTCGAGATACAAATTCTTGGGCAACAGTATCTAACACCTAATCCGAGGCCTGGGTTTGGACCTACATAGATTGACACTGACGAGTAGAGTGGTCTGTCAAAACAGAATCTTCTTGATTCTACTTGTGCGTAACAGGCAGCCACGTAAACCAACAAACCAACCAACCATGTTAGTCCACCACATCAAAAAAACCTAATTAACCTCGCCCAAAAACAAAAGAAAAAAATTCGAGCGTAAATATCTCTGAAACTAAAAGAGATATTACACACGTACAGATATTTTTTCAAGACATTCTCAAGGACTATCTTTAGGCAAAAAATGTTAGCATTAGGACTATAAATTATCTTTTAATGATTTTTTTTTCTCAAAAAGTTACCGTGCGTGGTAGCAAAATTCGCGGATTTTCCCACGAGTCCCCTTTATGTTAGAAATGCTTGCCCTCGCACATGAACTAAACGACACCCCAGCTATGTCTGTGTGAAATTTCGTAACGATATCTTGAACGATTCACGATATACAGAAATATTTGAACAAAAAAAGTTTTTAACCAAAAACTTTTGATGCTTCTTGGCTTTTGCAATTTAAACCTAACTTTTGCAGGAAAAATTTTTATATGTGAAATATAATAAATAATATGGCAACAAAATTAAAGCAACTGCACTTCGTAATTTCAGATTTAAAGGTTTTAAATTTTTAGATCATACTTCTGAATGAAATATTCTCATACTCTCTTACAAAAACTGTTACCAGGACATATTAATTTTAATACATTTGCGTTTTATAATATATTTGCTAACATTAAATTGCATTTAATAATGCAATCTATTTCGATGTTTCCACACACATGACAACGAAAATGTCAACGAATTATACAAAAAAACAGACAATTAAAATGTTTTATAATCGACTAAAATATTTATATATATATTAAAATATTTTCTAAATTTTAAAGCTAAATAGAATAGAAGATTATAAATTTTATATTGATTTTGTATTAATTATTTGCTAAAGTGCACAGTGGGGGCTAGGAGTTCATAGTAAATGGAATTAATAACAAAAATCTTAAGCAAATTTTCAAATTTATTTGAAATCGGGAGCTTTTAAAAAATGTTTCCATTTTAGCAAAGCTCAAATTTGTAAAACAGAAATTTTACCTGTTCAATATTTCATAATGGGCGTGTGAAAGAATTTTCATAATATTAATGTTAAAAATGTTCTCACTATAGTGCTTTCCGTTCTTCAGCTTATTACAGACAATAGGTCAGTCACAGTTTTCTTTACTATTATTTGATACAAGTATCAAAAATATCTAAAAAATTTTCACCTCTGGTCCCATTATGCAATATTATAAAACATTTTAAGCGGTTTATATTAAAAATTCATTATATAATTTACTATGAAATTAAATTACATTTTGTTAGGCAAAGCGTTCATTTCATTTAAATTTGTATATTTGTCTCACTTTGTTATCTTCAAATCTATGCTCAGACGTAATAAATATTTGACCAAATAAGCGTAATAACTATTTCTCCATCGGGCTTTTAATAAGTTTTCCAAAATAATATAGAACCTTTTTTCAAATTAGTCTCACAAAGAAATTTAAATTAAATTAAAATTCTAAAGTAACTCATATATTTTGCTAATTATGCTAAAAAATTCATTAAATATTAAACAGAACGCCAGAAAATTATGTATATCTAGGATATTTATGGCAGCCACAACAGCCACAACATCCTTAATAACAAACCTTAAACAAAGTAAATATACATATACACAAACACACAGAGAGACTAAAAAAATCTTTTTTCACAAACATAAAACCACAGAAAAACCGAAAAAGCTAGCAAACGCAAACAACAGCAGCTACAAGTCTTGAAATGAAAAATAGCCACTTATTTAGGCCGATGAATACATTCATTTTGTAATTTCAAACCCCTTTTTAACTCAAATGAAAACAAGTAAAACTACGAGAAATTGTTAGCAAAACGAATCACTTGTAAATTTTTGATAAATTAAACAATATTTTAGCAATTTTTCTGTCCTTTTAGATTTATAACAGAAAGATTTATTTTTCCCAAACACTGTGGGGATAACCCTTCTCTTGTAAAAGAAACAAATAAGCTTTTAACTAAAATACATATTAATTGAAATAAAGAAGGAAAAAATAAAACTTTGTTTTATTGGAATGGACCCAACAAATATGTATAGAATGTTTACAAAAAAGGTCAGTTTTAGTTCTAGAACACATTTATGAAAATATTAGAAAGCAGTTTAAGCTTAAGAAGTTAGGGTTAGAAGCTTTAGGCTTTTATAACTTAAGGTCTTAAAATAAATAAACTTAAAAGTAAACGCTCTAAATATTTTAAAAAGAAACAGTTTCTATTTTGTCCTTAATGTTATACATTTTACTCAAAGATTATTTTTTGTCATTTATTTTCTAATATTTCTTTTTCTTAGCATACTTTTAGGATTTAAAAAAACAAAAATTGTCCTAAATTTGCTAGTAATTTATTAGAAACTACTTTGTTTGTAATTTTTGTTATAAAAAGAAGAGAGATATTCATATACAGCTTTGCCACGACCAACAAATTTTTGTAACCAAAATTAAAAAAGAAGGTAACTAAATGCGAAAAAATTAACCAAATTTATTCCATCTGCCAAATTCAGAAATCACCAGCCGATTAGCTTTAGTTTCAAAAATATAGTGACTTTAATATATTCATAATTCCAGCATCTCTTGTATTCTTCGCATCATATTTCCAGACCGGTCATTAAAATAATAAAATAATGTATGAATCATTAATCTACACAAAACATCTTTCTCTTGAGTTTAATTTCACTGATGTGAATTTAAGGATACTTTACTGGTATTGCCAGGATATTAAAAATTGTGTGTTCTTAGTTAATACTTAACACTGCAAAAAAATTATAATTTTAATGTTAATGGAGTTTTTTTTTCAATGGAAATTGGAAATCCATTGAGGGTCCTGAAAATATTAAGAAAACAACTTATATATTCAACAAAATTTCATCATACTGAAGTAGTACAAAAATAATACTGTAAAGAAAGAAAAAAATTGTAAAAAGAACACTATTTTGTACGAATTAAGGATGAAAAAAATTTTTTGAAACTTTAAACTTAAAGTTTCAAAAAATGTTCTTAAGGTTTTCTAGATCCTCTTAATGGATTTCCAATTTTCATTCAAACAACTGTTCATTGGAATATCTAATTTATGCCACCCCTTCAAATGATAATTTTGTTGAGGTTTTAAAAATGTTAAGGACTAAAATGAAAACACAATTTCCAATCCTGACAATACCAATAAGGTATCCTGATACTCGCATGAGCAAAACTACACTGAAAAGAAAGATCTTTTTTGTAGATAATAAACCATAAATTGTTTTATGATTTTGAGGACCCGTCCGAAAGTATGATGGGAAGAATACAAGAAATACTGTAATTTATGAAAATATTAGTCACTATCACCGGATTATGTATATTCAAGTCAATTTTGCCACTACGATAAATTGTCATTGAATAAAGAAAACAATTAAAATTTTTCAACAATTCGACTTCAGCATACATAAGCCGGCTGTATATCTTTAAAACTAGAGCTATTCGAAAAATTTTATGATCATTTCTGAATTCAGCAGATGAAAATACATAAAAATTATCTATTTTGATCTTTGAAACATTTTCATTGAAGTGTTATTAGCAATAACTGAACAAAAAAAGTCTTAATAATTAAAATAGAATTTAATTTAATTATATTCGTTAACAAAACATATGACTGGATAGATAAAATATTAAAATTGTTTAATATTAAAACATATCTTTCGATTTATGCAAAATTCCCTAAATTATATTATAGAGCTGATGGTCTTAAAATCAAGGCAATTCCAGCATTTAGTTTTGACTAAACTTAGCTGCGAAAATATCCTTTCAGAAGCACCCGAACTGTGTGGAATGATATTAAAAACAAAATTAATCAAATCACCAAAACATTTTCGTTAAAATCATCAAAGCATTTTTCTTTGGAGACAGGCATGTATCCTTGTGTAACGCTATGTTGATTATTCAGCTGTGTTGTCTTTAAAGTTATGGGAAGCTCATAACTTTAATTTCAATTAAAGGGCAATAACATTTGTACTTACTAACGTTTTGGAGACTATTTGGATAATCTGGCGAGGCTGTCAGAAGGTTAATTAAAATAGTGGATTTTAACTCACTCCAACACTCAGACAAAAGGAAATACGAGAATTATTTCGATTCAATATCTGTGTATCGTACATGTTTTATTAAAAATCCGCTAGGTGGCGAGATCTGCCTTCCTTGAATGACAATGAGTAAAGCCGCGTGAGTTACTTGATCGCAATCCAACGACCACAACGACATGCATATATTCAAAAGGATGTGAAGGAAAACGTCATAAAGAAGTATGTAATTCTTTAATCTATATTTTTATTTATATTTTAATTTAACGACCCCAAAAAATTTGCGGTCGTTGAACACGAATTTTTCATTCCTTTAATTTTTTCTCAAAAAGCGTTTGCGAGATATTCACAAAAACGTTTGTTTTTAAATTTTTTTGTATCTATTTCCAAAAATCTTGTGTACTGTTCTTCTAAATTGTAGAAATTTATCACTGTTACAGAGACAGTTCTTTCTTCTTTTAGCCCATATATAAACTGTATGGATCAGCTCAAAATTACTTGAGTTACGACCCTTAGGATGTGACAAAATTTTTATTTATTTAAATTTTTTGCTCTATTTTTGAGTACAAGCTTTGGGATTTTACAACATATGGGCTAAATTCAAAGTTTTGCTGTAAAATAGGATGAATTCGATAGGAGCAGTTCCACCAAAAATTTTATATTGATTTAAATTATTTTTCTAAAATCGTATGTCTGATATATTTTAGATATGTATTAAATAATTATGTGATCCTTGAGAGAAAAAAATGTGTATGGAGAAAAGATTTGTGGTATTTTTAATGAAAAATTTAATGCAATTTAATTTTCATTAAACATTGCACATTTTTCAACTCAGAAGGCATAGTTTCATCAACTCTTTTTTATATATTTCAAATTTTGTTGTTTAACAAACAACGAACGTATAATCGAATTTACTTGAAAATACTGGGCCAAAGATTTTTAATTTTAAAATGAATATACCTCACTAACTACAAAAGATAATTTTTTAACTAAAAATATTTTTAAGAACCTTATAAAGGCTATAAGGACAAAAAAAATTTTCTTAAATCGAACAAGAAAAAATTACAAACATAGAAAAATTTATAGTTCCATTGAACTTTATAGCGCCGGTACTAAACAATAGGGGAAGCTCATATTCCTAAGGTAAATTGGAATACTGCTCTGCTATATCCACATGAAATTTTATAGTGATCGCACTATTTCCAAAACATATTGATTCTGCACACAAAAAATTATTTATGAAAATTCAAATTCGAATGTTTTCCCTAAATATTTTATAACTTTCTCATCTTTTGTCCGATGTTGACAATTTTTCATTTAATACGCTTGAAACAAAGTACGATAACTTTGATATGTATCAAAAAAACATTTTTTTTTTAATGGTCAATTTTGAAAAAGGTAACAAAAATCAAATTTTTTAAATCTTAAGGGCTGTAACTCAATGAATTTTAATCATATTATTACAGTATATGTAGTGGCGGAATGAGGAAGGTCATATATATGCAACAGTGCAAAATTTGTACAATTCAAACAAATAGTTCTCAAGATTTTTGGAAATATCTATAAAAATGCTAAAGAAAATTTTTTTCAAATATGTCGAAAACGCTTCTTCAGAAAAATAAATAAATATCTATTTTTTGAGGTTAATTTTTTTTTTGTAAACTAGTGTTATTTATTATATCAAATATTTGTAATGTTAGTAATTAAAAAAATTGTTGTTTAGGTACGTTTGTATGCATCATAGCAATGTAACGAAAACCTAACGAACAGATGTTAAGAAACTATAACTAGTTTGCATGGGCGTAGCACTACTCAATTTTCTAATCATTGGCGGAGCGGTGTCGGAGTATGTGAAAATTACTACCCATTTTTCTTGAGTTTAATGTAAATGCAAAAAAGTATAAAAATGAATAGAAATATTTGCCTTGTATGGGCATGGCTCTATCCCCGTTCCTAATAATACTGCCATTTTTCAGGGAAATTCTATGCAAGAAAACGAATAATGAAACTAAACAAACGTTTTTAAAATTTATATCACCTCAAATATATATTCCCATACATACTCGTATTTTCAATTTGAGGTTATGTAAAAGAGAAAACGTTCATATTTTATATAAATAAATATAGATCATACCAACTTATTTTTGCAATCAATGTGGTTTAAAATATTATGCATTTAAATATTTTAGCAAAGGCAACCAATACCCAGAGGGCCGATAAATTTTGGCATAAAAATTAAAAATGCATTCCTAAAAGGTGCAAAGAGGGGGACCTTTTATGAATGCATTTCACTATATGAGTGTCTACATGATATGCTATAATGGTTGTGGCTGCAATTAAATAATATTACTATTTTTTATATTGCTTGCAATAAATCTTTCTAATATGTTGTATAATCAGGGAAATTTTTAGAAATATATTAATTTTAAAAACATATAGACATACAGAGGCATTCATTCCATACTACAACGAATGTATGTATGTTTCATTTTATGAAAATATTTATTGTATTTTATATCAATCAATAAATAAGCTGCCGAATAATTTGTGAAATTGCTATAAATATTTACAGAAAATCATTAATATTGCCAAAATATTCGCATATATTAAAAGTGTTGATGTAAAATATATAGCAAATACAACACAGGCATAAAAATAAAAAGAGTTTGGTATGGAGGTTCCTTGAAAATAAAATAAGTATACATCGTTCACCCAAATTATTGTATTGTATCTTAAGAAGCCGTATTTCTCTCTCAATTAAAAAATAAATCAGATAACATCAGATTGTCACAATTTGGTAGACAAATACTCGTGTACGAAGAGTCTTCAGAAAGTCACGAACGAAGGTTACGAAACGAAAGGAGTCATAAAGGTATTAGCCCAGAGCTTCGGAAAATATATCTGGATCACCTATTCGAATATTGGTTTATGCTGAATGTTGCTCAAACATCTGCAGCAATAAAAAAAATTGCTAAAGTCATATTTTATAATTTTGTAGGAGAGCATCTTAGGAAATTTATTTCTATTACATTTAAAGTTGACAATTCGATCCTCGATTTTTTTGCAATATATAACTCTGTTTACTATAATGAAGACATTCAATTTGAAATTTAATATTAAAGTCATTATTTCATATGATATTTTAAATGGAAAAATGATAAGAAGCAAGGCTTTACGATATAACTTGCTGAAAAAACCTACAAACGATATGGAAGTTTTGCCCTGAGATACTTTTGAATATGGAGAACATAATGGTGACTTATCTCAAAATTATCTTAACTCGACTTAAGCACTTAGTTCTTACTATCACAAATATGCATCGCCATTTTTACTAATAAAAAGTATTAAACTAGAAACTATAAACAGAATGAGAAACTTGTGCATATCCTTACCACTTGTGTGTATAGAAAGCAATAATCACACACAAGCTTACAAATCTGCAAACCAATTTATTTAAATATAAAATGTTCATAATAAGGAATATTTTTCATTTAAAATATGCAGGTGATGAGTGATGAGAAACTAAAAGCAAGCATATATATATTTTCCCAACATTTCAATTCAATGAAATTGCAAATCAATCAATAAATAAATTAAATGAAAATCAATTTGTTTGGTTTATATAGTTGATGCATTCATCTATATAAATATTAATGCACACACACACACACACAAACGTACATATACATATGTGTACATACGTATGTACGCGCTTCAATATAAAAATATACTTATAAATTTGTAAAGCCCCTAAACATTTGGTTGACTGCTGCTCATAAAACTAATGGGCTAGCTGATTTTGGGGGATAGATATAAAAAGTTTACACTTAAAGAACACTGATTACTGCTACATTATTGTCCTCTGGTCCAGAATACATGGGTCACTTCTGGGTGAAATAAATAACGGTATATCCTCAGACCTCATTAATAACTTCCTGATGTACATAACTTAAGGCACAATTTATTTCATATTGTAACACAACAGAGAACATCAAAGGCATGCGATAGAATCATTTTTGCTGGTTGCCCTTACGGAATAAGTGCTAATGCCTCGGTTAACTAGAGAGTAGTGTTCTAGCCTATCAATGTGGATTTTTTAGTTTAATTCTCATTACGACTATTTTCTGTTTCACTACAAGGAACTAAGGACTTCGTTAGTATTCTTCTTTAAAGAAAGTTATAAATTACACAGAAAAGTCTAAAATGCGACTTCAATTATTAAAATTGCAGATTCATTTAATTGTGTTGTTGAAGTTCAACCGACGGCAAAAATTATATATTCAATAGCTAAATTTCTAAATTTCAATTAAGCAAAATTTGTAAAATTTTCGTTTTGATTACATCAGTAATTGATTCAAATACCCAATTAATTGAAAGCAATTTGAATATTCGATTAACTAATTTTACTGAAATTTTTTAAGAATAAATTTGTCTATGCAAGCTATATTGTGTTAGTGTATCATTGTACCAGAATATATATCATACGAGAGTTAACTTTCTAATAACTTCGGCAATAACAAATGTTTGCTGGGTAGTATGCATATACCCCCATATGTGTGGTACATGTTTATGCTCAAACATAATAAATAAAAGCAAATGTCTCATTTAATACAACAAAAATTCATTTTAAATTTATATTTTAATAAACACACACGCACACACGCTTTTGCAGCAGTATTTATCTTTCAATACCATCGAAGGTGCAAACAGATTTTTAAATAAATTTTAAAAATATTTTATATTTATCTTTTTTAACAGGATATTATTAGCATAAGTGAAGATGTTTTTTATACAACAATATTTGACTTTAAATTTGTTATATTTCTGGTCCGGTTAAAATATTGCAATTAATGGTAAAATTTAATATTAAATATATGGGTGATTCTCATTTACAATGCATTTTTGTGTCCGTTGAAAGTATAGTAAAGTGAAAGAAAGTTATGAATTAAGGTTCACAATCAATTTGTCTTGTGCAAATTGAATGCTGGCTCTTTTGTTCTTTAAAAAACTATAAATTTCTCAAAATACGATTGTGATATGTCGCTGGTCACAAACCTTAACCGTTTAAGTAATTTTAATTTTTTCGACAAAGCGGTTTATAGTCTAAAGAACTCACTTCCAATGAGGCCCCGGGGTATTTTTCTTTAACATTACAGTTTTAAGTTTTAAGTGATAAAAATTAATAGCGAGTAGATTTATGCACGGATACACAAAATTATTTAAAAAAAAACTTACTTCATTTTAACTCGACTTAAGCGGTTAATGCTGGTGACCACAGATATTAGTATTCGATTTTATTATTATGATTTATATATTTTGGTTTTTTTTATATTTAAAAATTGATTAATAGGGAATGTAATATTTTCAAAAATGTTTTGCTTTCCGAAGTTTTGTGTATTGAACGTTACTCATTCCCAGTAAAATTCATTAATTACTTTATACGCTTAAAAAAAGCTGAAAACATGAAAATAGCGCATGATTGTGATATTAGATATGCTAAAGCTTTCTTTGCTCATCAAATATTACGAGTATATGTATATGTATTAGAATCAATAGATCATGATTTGTATTGTTAATAATTATAATGAGCGTAACTATAGTTTTTTGTTTGCATTTAAAAATTTTTTTTCTCCTAGACTCATCAGTGAGCATTCGTTTTATTCAAAATATGTAAAATTATTACAACATGTATAGAACGTTACTTTAAAAACGTTCTGAAAAATAATTTACATTTAATCTTAGGAAGGTAATAATATGTAACTCTAGAGCGAAAAGAGAAATGAAAAATGGAAAAAGTGTTATATCGATAACGTCTATCCCAACGAACTTTTGAGGTTAAAAAAGGAAGGAAGTTAATAAATAAATTAAATGCCTCCAGCTAATGAAATTTGTATTCTTATTTACAGAAATGTAAACGGATTAATAAGAGGTGAAATTGTTCGATGGAGGCTAATATCGTAAATAAGAAAGAAATGAAAGTGAAGAGCACTCCTTACAAAACACAAAGTAAATCACCTCTTATTGGTTTTGAAAACTTAAATATTATGCTCAATTGTGCTCAATTCTTGAAAATATTCTTACATTCGAGCTTTGACCACTAGAGGTTGCACGTTAGAGCAGATATGGGTTTTGATTAACGTCGGTACCTGCCATTACGGCCTTATCCGACGGTGTTCTCAAAACACCGAGTGAAGTTGAGTGTTCACCACCACCCCCGAGTTACCCCGAAGGCACACCATGTGTGGCTTGCAAGGCTCACACAGGTAGCAACTTCTCATGCATGGGAGACCCCACCATGCATAAACACCTTGTTAGAGTGTTTGAGCTATCTAAACTCTATTACATCAGTAGTTTAACGCGATGCGAACAAGGCTTCCGAGGAAACAGAAGCTGGCAAGTATCTACACCAAGTGTAGACGCCCCCAGCAAAATATTCCCCTTCCACCCGCCAC
Source organism: Panzeria rudis (assembly GCA_956483635.1). Taxonomy (NCBI): domain Eukaryota; kingdom Metazoa; phylum Arthropoda; class Insecta; order Diptera; family Tachinidae; genus Panzeria; species Panzeria rudis. The sequence continues at coordinate 5,897,155 of OY101449.1, forward strand.
AAAGCACTACCGAGTGTAACGTCTGTTGGTTTAGCAACAGCACAAAGAGGCTTTCTGTTGGTGGACCGAAGTCCACGCTAGCCACTAGCACTAGGCGAGCATCAGTCTTTTAACCAACACCTCTCCCAGCGATTTTGGTAGCAACCACAGCCACCACGTGGACTCCCGAAGGAGACCTCTCCAATAACCAGACACAGAATCATCCTTCCTAGGGTGAGACAATGTCCTTCTAGCGACATCATCCCAGATGATCTCGCTCATACGGCGAGTATCTTATCTCTTTACCCTCAGAAGGCAGGTCATCTGTGGGGCAACTGGTTCCCGTGGTACCAGTTCATGCTACTGGTAAAGCCTCAAAAGAAAACCCCTAGAGGTTAACTTTCTATCGACTTTGGTCTTGGGGTAAACCATAGGTGCCTTTTCACCTCCTTACTGACTCGAGTAGGCAAGCCTACTTCCTTTTATAAATATATGCACGCCCGTTGCTCTGTCGCCAGAGATTGGGTAGAACATATAAGTTTTATGGGTAATTGGCCAAAGGTACTGTCAGCAAAATCCAATTACCCTCTCCCCAGAAAGCACATCATCAAGGCTACAGCTATCACCAAGATGCGCACACTGTGCTCCCCGGGGGGGCACGTTAGAGCAATCTGAATTGACCTGAGATTTTTACCCACGCTTAATAAAAGATCGTTTTATATAAATTGAGCTTAATAACAATTGAGTCGGACACGCCTGAGAGTTGTTCGATTTGGCAAAATTTTTGACCACTTGAGTTTTATACCAAATTCCAAAATAATCTATATTTGATAAGTGGATTAATGGATATATCGAATGGTTCATGAGGGTGTAATAAAAACGTATATACAAAAAAACTCTGCAAGGTGTAGCGCAATATGTTTAATTGACAGCACTTCTATTATTCTAATTCCTGATATACATTAATTATGCCTTATATTTCTTTCCTTTACTTGTTTCTCTGATTTAGCTTCGTTATAATTACAATTAAAACCAAACAAATTTTCACCTCATTTGTAAAAAATTACACACTTAATTAAATTCTTTAAATTTATGCTATGCTTACCTAAAACATGTTATAAAATCAAGAATGTTGCAAAAAAAATACCTATAAAAGTCAATAAATATTTTATGTTGTTTAACAACATTATTTATGGCTACAAGCTTAAATATCTAATGTTCATATAAAAACGACTAAAACAAAATCACAAATCATCGTTAATTTAGTTATAAAAGCAGAAAACAAAAAAATCCTATACTTACATAACAAAACCAAACATTATCATACCCATCGTCGATATAACAACACATAAACATGTGTGCCCAATTACAAGCAGGTGTGTTTGAATCTTCAACATATTGTCTGAAACACATTTTAATAGATATTAACGCCTTTTTACCACCTTTAGTTTAGAGAGGGAAAAAAGTTAATAAATAAATAAATGTAAAACAAATTAAAAACGCCTTGATATCGCTTGAAAAAAAACTGACTGACTGTGAGCAGGATTAAAACTTAATTTATTACTCACGCTTAATAAAACACAACATGTGTTGTTATGTGTAGGATTTGAAATGAGTTCATATAATAAAATTTTTATAGATTTTCCCATCTTATAACACTTCATTAAAGTTGTATACGAAAGTAGGCAAACAATTTATCTCTTTCATTTAGAGTGTGTTTTCTTAAAGAGGAAATAAAAGATATTTTTTCTAATAGACTCTCAGTTTAATATTTTAAGTTTAAAGTTCTGGTTTTTTGAGTTTTTTGAAGCTTTGCTCTTTATCGCACGCTATGATAGGAAGCTAAAAATGCAAAAACGTACCAAGACCACATTTTTACCGCTATTGCTTTTTGTGCGAAAATATCAAAGCATATCTTACGGATGCTACTTTTATATTTTGTTTGTTTTAGGCATATAAACGAAAATTATATATTATTTACCCTTAATTTGTTCCATACCAAAAAATAAGGTATGTTACTCTGCTTTGCGGTGTCATTACTTGATTTCAAAATAACAAAAACTTTTTTCTCGAATTGTTAGCTCATATCTAACCCATTTTAAAAGTCCTTTTCTACCTACCCTCGTTTAGCCACTATAATTTTTATTTTCATAATTTAATCATCGCTGAGAGGCATGAGCAAGAAATATTAATTAAGCACCTAAAAGCCTGCTGCAGATTTTGTTTTGTTTAGCTTTTCGTTACATGTGTATCCTTCAATATAACTGCTTTCTATCACTTCCTCTCTTTATATCCCGCTAAAACAACAGACAAGAAATACCAAATTGCTATTTTTAATAATTCATGAAAATTTTGAAAACTCATTTAACGGCTCAACACCTTGATTTCTCATAATTGTTAATGGCTGGAGCAAATCAAGTAAGAGTGTTTCATTAAACAAAGTTTATATACTGGCTGCCTAAACTCGTTTAAGGAGGGCAGAATATCAACAAAATAGTTGCCATTATTTGTACTTAATTAAACATTATCAATATCATGCCAACATTTTTATAACTATGTCCTTATTATCATTGGAGGGAGGAATATGTTCTTCTTTTGCTGATGTAAGGTTTTCAATCTAGTGTGATGTGCGTTAAATTGGCTGTAGGGTATGTCTCTTCTAACACCTCATGTCTCCTACAATATTTTATATTTGAATGAGTTCAGAGTTGAGTGTTTATTATCTATAAGTTCAATTAGACGTACCATACCATAACACCATAGCCATAACCGTGGCCATAATGATAACCATACTTACTGCCTTCGATTAGTTTTGGCTTAACCATAAGCAGCTTTTTTTTCATACATTTTATTAGAAAATATGATAAAAAATAATATCTACGAATATACACAAATGAACCACAAGCGAAAATATACATTGAAAAATTTATCAAATATAAAAAATCGTTCTCTCAGCTTATCGTTATGGCAGAAAAGCAAAATTCAATTGGTTTCTATGGTTATGGCTATGGCGTTATGGCAAGTCACATATAATCAATTACATTGTTGTACAAAAGGTTGGTTCGAGCAACCATTTTCTATGGCTATGGTTATATCACGTCTAGTTGAACCTTAAGTAAGTGTAAACATTAACTACACCATCCAACAGCATTTTTTGGCATGAATAATTTGATTTTCTCAAGAAATATAAAGCCAATTAATTAGCTTTTCGAAATTTGTATACCAAGTTTTCTTGTGAATTACTATAAGCGCCAACATAAAACACAAAGAGACCAGCGTATGCTTCAATAAATAAAACTCAGATTTTGAAAGAAAGATTGTTGACTGCACAATGTTAATAGAGAAAGCTCTACATATATAAAAGCTGATAAGGCAGAGACTAAATATGTCTACCTGCATTTGAGTAGTTTCCATTATATTGCCATCATTTGACGTTTTGCTCCTTAGTTTCTTTGTTACATTGGTCCACAGATACCAATGCCAAAATAGGGCGGTAACGCTATCAAAATTCGAGAACGGTTCGTCCAATTTGCATCAACAGAAAACTTAAATATGCATAAGAAATATATAGCAATTTGATTCAATAAATATTTTTGAAGTTAATGAAAAATTTGTTCAAAAAAAGAGTGTTTTCATAAAAAATTAAAAAAATATATTTTTCAAGCTCATAGAAAACTTAGAGCTACAGAAACTGTACGCTTTAACTTTTTTCTGTAAGGTGGATGACTTACAAACAAAATGAGCCAAATATCATAAAAATCGATGGATAAATGTTGATTTTATTAGCAATTAAGTAAATAATCCCAAATACTGAAAAGGAACTTTCGTTGATTCGGGATATATAATCAACATTTCTCCATCGCATTTAATGTTTTATGCCTAATTTAGTTCGTAAGACTATCATCCTTAAGAAAAATAGTTAAAAGGTTAAGTTTTTACACTTTTTAATATCTTATACATTTTTCGAAAGAAACAAAATTTTAATTTTGCATAAAAAGCTATTTTTTTAATAATAACTTCTGAACAACTCCAAAGACGAAATCGAAATCGAATAAACCGTTCTCGAGTTAGGGTAAAATATACCGATATATCTAGTGAAATATTAGTCAGACCCGTAAAAATAATTGTCTGCGTAATGGGGAAAAACTGAAAACGGGTTGTAATTTAGCGGAATACAAACCCTATATGTCAGATTTTATTAAAAACGACCCTGCTTTAAAAAGCGATAAACACCGGCTTATTATACTGAAAGAATATTCTTCATAAATTCTGTAAATTACGATAAACTTCATTAGGATTCAGCCGACGTTACGCTTTGTTGGATTAATGAAACAAGTTTCGTTAAAATCATTTTAATGGAAATTTAAACGAATATATGAAATAATTTTATTCATACAATGTAATAATTTCGCCAAACAATAAATAATTTTTCCTTATTTTAAAGAACTTTATTTACCATTGTAATGAAACTATTACATTATTTTGATGAAATTATTTCATTATAATGTAGACTCATTAACTTAAACTATTTTATTGAGTATTTAAATTTTAATGATACAAACACGGACGACAGACACTAATACACATCTGAAAAATTTTCGATGTTTATGACCGCTTATAGTATCGAACTCAGACCTCGAGATTTTCATCACTTGCTTTATAGGAAACGTCTTAACTACTTCAGCCAATAACACTCTCAAGACGATATGCTCTACGAGTGTATAATATTAAGAAAGAGTACACTAAAAATAAAACAACACTATTTTCTCTTTGTACGCTTTACTTCGACAACTGTTTTCATCGGTAATTCATGAATCCAATGAAATTTTTCATCAAAACTATGAATTTCGCTTCACTGAAATTATGATATCGAAAAATTTTTAATTAGTATTTATTTGTTTAATTCTTAAGCCTTTAAGAAATTTATTATTTGACATATTGTCATAATTTTTTTTTTTTTAAATGAAGTTTATTTGCTTATAGTTAAGCATTGTCTATAGGTATATGGTGTAGAATAATAAAATAGATTCATATCGAATACAAATTATTTGCTGGGTTTTGTATAAGTTTCTAAGCCTACTACGCTTATTTTATTCTTTTGTGATTTTCAAAAATATTATAATTTGAGAACTCTCAAATGGTCTGTGCATAAGATAAGAGGCTTGTAACTGATCAAAGTTGTGGTTGAAGTCTACTGACGATTTGTTAAAGCGTCAAAGAAATGCATATAGACAATGCTTAACTATCAGCAAAAAAACTTCATTTAATTCTTAAGACTATATATTTTAATCTTTTTAGGTAAGTAAAGCTAACGACGGAATGCCAATGAAATTCATTTACAGTATTCGTGAAAATTTCATTGGATTAGTAAAATTGTCATGGGATTTATGAAAAAAATCTAATGAAATTATTTCACTGGACTTGTGAAGCAAAATATTTTCAGTGTATTTTACATTATTAAATCACCTTTTGGCATTTTAGTTTGTAAATTTAAGGACTGTTTTTGCAAAAAAAAATATCATTTCCAAACATTTGAAATTTGTATGAAAAATACGAAAGTTCTTTTTAAATCGAAAATTTGCCTTATAAATTTGAAACCCTTATTATAATATTAGTATTAAATTAATATTATTTAGCATTATTTGTATATAAAAGTAAAGTTATGCAGCCTGTCTGTCTTATTGCCCTTTTCACAATGTACGATTAAAAGCTAACGTGAACTTTAAAGGTAAGTCTTGTATGCCCAACTTGCCTTTAAAGTCCATGTGAACTTTTAAACGTACAATGTGAAAAGAGCCGTTAAAAAATTCCTTCATCATAAAGGCATATTTATTGTTAGGTAACTACTATTTATAGAGTTAAAGTGTCATAAATGAAAAAATATTGCCACATACTGTGCATGTGTCAAAAGAAACACTTAGCACAGTGCCATTAGAACACATTTTTCAGCAGGATATATGAATGTATAGTGAAATCAGTTATATTAATTTATTGATATTTTAATATTAAGCAAACAGTATCTTAGTAATATTTCTACAATAATATTTTCTTAAAAAAATATACAGCATAAAAATTAAAAATGTTGTGCCTTAAATTTCCAATAAAATGTATAAATAAGAAATGTTTTACATCAATACCGTAACAGACATCAGAGATAACAACTAACTGACAAATGAATAATCTTTATAAAACTAGAACCGCAATAACAAGTTTACATTGCAGCAAAAACTATGGTTAAATAATTAAAATAACCCCTTTGTATTCAAACTTTTATATCCTTTCAAATGATAAAAGCAAAAAAATATTTTTTTTTTCGAATGACATTTTCTTTTGTGCCTTTATAAAAATTTCGATATTTAGATAATGGCAAAAATAATTGCTTAGTCCTTAGTTAAACAAGGTTTTAATTAAAATTACAATAATAATAAAACAAGGAAACCAACAAAAAAAATTAAATTGTTAAAACGGAAACATATTTGAAAAAAGTAAATAGAAAGGGCGTTAACAGATGATGAAGTTGATAACAAATTCTCTTGTTGGCATTATGTTTTTTATTTTTTGTAGATATTTTCATGTGGTAATTTTTTAAGCCAACAACACTTTGCACTTTAGTTAAATAAATTTTTTAAATAGTTTTAATTCTCATAGAAAAATGCAAATGGGCGAATACTTGTATGGAATTGTATGGGAATGTGTGAAATAGTAGAAGTTAAGTGGCGCTGAGTTTGTATGTCAACGTTAAGTGGTTAAAGTCATTGCAGTGATTATTATTTTTATAACAATGATTTGAAAGTTGTTGCAGTCATTGTTATTATTATTACTTTTATTGTTGTTAAACATGTTAATAATTTTGTTGTTGTTGCTGTTTTTAAAACGATAGAAATATGTTGATTGTATGAATTTTAAAGTACAATTAGTCAAGCATGCAAATACACAACCACTTATGTTTGTTTAAGTAACTGGCTTTTACAACTAAAATAGGGTGAAAGTTTCTTTTAGAAGCTTATATAAAATAAAAAATTCTTATCCAATTTTTCTTCCATAGATTTATTTCTTAGATTTTTTAAAAGGACTCTAGGACTTTGTTAAACTAATACAAGATTTTCTATAAAAATATGAAAAGCATAAAACTTTTTATTTTATAAATACACAAAGCGTTTACCCGATTTTTTTATGTAGAAAAATAAAATTTTCCTGATTAATGGGCAAACCAAACAGCAAAACATTTCCCTATGCATAGAACTACATTTATAGATACGCACATACATATTCACTTACGTTAGCATGAACAAATTTATAAAATTGCATATGATTATGTACGTATGTACCCAGCGGTAAAACAAATATGGCCTTTTCACTTCAAGTCTTCTTAAAGGAACATTGCTTTTGTATAAAAAAATATTCTTTACAAATAACAAACATTCTCGTATTCATTTTTCGCAAATAACACTGTACAACGCAAAAAAAAATAGAATAGTTATACCGACTAATTTTGGCAGAGGGCATCAAAAAAATATATCTGTCCATCAGCGTTTTGAAAGTTTCCTTCCGGGATTCACTCTAGGAGAAGTTAAAGTTCCCCTTCTTTTGCACATAGTTATAGTGACTCCGCATACAGTGGTATCGTTTCATATATTTGGCATCGGAAAAAATAGAAGGAGTTATCATAGAGCAATAAGCACATTTGTTCGCACTGGCAAAAGTTAAAAATATAAAGGTTAAAAATATAGCTTCAAAATATAGCAAGCGTTCGTGTCCTTCCCATATATCCTTAAATCAAAATATCGCATAGCTACAAAAATAATAATTATATTTGCAAAAAAAATTCTAACATACGATACTTATAACATCAATAATGCTGAGCCCAAATTTTGTTTAAATCGGAGCAAGAATACCTTTTGCTCAAATATAGATGAAACTTTTTCATCAATTGAGTTATCTCACTTATTGTTAAAAAAAATCAAAAGTTGTCGGTCGATTTTAATAAAATATGGCTCATTTTATTTGGAGCGTATTTACCTATGTGTTTTAGGAAAAAAAATTGCAGTAGTGTTTTTATTTTTTTATTAATTTTTTTAAAGCAAAAAAATTTATAAAAAATTTTATTTATATTTATATTTTTATTTTTATAAGTTTGCTTAGCGATTGGTAAACGCTGATGAATTTTTTTAAGTAACTTGAAAGAATAGACTCTTACCTTCCATTTTGTTGCAGTGACAAGACGGGGGTAAATGGAGCGAACTTTGTATGCCTTACGTTTAAAGTATAAAATATGTCCAGCTTTTTTATGGAAAACATGGCGAGGAGCATTTTTGTAGAACATTTCTGTCCGCTATATTGCCGCTGAAGTAAAGGCTTTTCGCCCCTTTTTAAAGAGTGGGTTGAAATGTTTTATAAACATTTTCCCCGTGCTATTTTATGTAAAAGTTCTAAACACATCTTATACCTTAAACATAAGGCTTGTAAAATTACATATGCAGTGTCGCTATGACTATGTGCAAAATGGAGGGATATTTAAACCCCCCTAAAATTAATCTCAAATATAAGGTTTCAAGACGTCGATACACGCATATATTTTTTGCTTATGCCCTCTACCCGAATAAGTCGTTGGAAACTTTTTATTTGAAAAAAAAATTTGTTTTGTTGTACAGTGTAATTTGTATATATAAGACTTAAATTTACGTAAAAGGGCCATACGTACATACTGATATTGTGCCGTTTATGTTGGTACTAATTAAGTTATCCTTATTCCGTCCTAACTACATATATTATATCATGTCCAATTCCCTCTTAACCTCCCTATACTCACGTCAAAATATGAAACACATATACTCGCTAACGGTCTGTCAGACCGATATTTTACAAAACGTATATTATTTAAAAAAATTTAATTAAACTCCATTTACTTTTTGAAATGTATGTTTTAGTAATGTAAACAAAAGTTTTAGAGGAAAAAACTTTGTATACGATCCGGTTGCCGATATTCGACCACTTTATCCGTAACAGAGTTTATTTGTAACCGGGTTTCTTAAACGAAAAAATATATTGTGCATATCTTAAGAAAAATATATCTAAGATGTGCAAAATATAACTTATTCAAAACTGTTACACCAATACTCACGTCGGTCTTGCAGACCAAGTATTGCTGTAAGCGCATACACGCCTTACTTTCATAAACTTGGAGAATGCACTAATTGAAGTTTATTGAGAGCAAGTATTGTGTTTTTCTTCCGACATAAAATTTGTTTGTTAAATAGACAGGTTTCGGCTATATGCCATCTTCAGTATTCTGTCGGATATTTAAAACAACACTGAAGATTGCATATAGCTGGAAACTGTCTGTTTATCAACCAAATTTGACATGGGATGACGGAAAACCGTTTCAAATGAATGATGGAGCTAACAGAAATTACAATACGCTTGCGTTCTTCGCTCATAAGAAAAAAGTGCTTTTAGTCGGTCTCACAGACCGTATGCGTAAGTAAAGAAGCTCAATAAATGCACAAATTTTAGCTTTATATGTATAAAATATTACTTTGAATGAAAGGAAGTAGTTAATCAAAAATACAGAGTACGCTACAAAAATACCAAGACGACAAAAGGTACCTTCATTTATTTTTTAAAAGCTCTTCCTTAGAAAACCTTTAAAATTGCCCTTATCACAAAGTCTTTTGTCAAGCATACTGTGGAAAGCCTTCTAATTAGCATTCAGAAGAAGAAGCTAGAGGACTAACTCCTCAACGACAACGTGTGTAAAAAACATAGGAGTATGGTATGGAGCGTGGAGAACTAGTGCATCCAAAAGAAGGTATAAAAATGCCTTCTATAAGGCCTCAATTCTGCTTCTTTTTACAGCTGGGCATATCCACAATTAAATTCACACACGTGAACACACACACATGCATGAACACCCTACAGATAATATTGGACCAGGTACTCCATTTTAGCTGAATTGGACTACTACAACATGGTCTTATGTAATGTAGTAATGAACCACGTTATTTAAAAACAACTGCTTGTAGTTAACCAACAAACGATTGCATATAGTGATCCATCGAATAGTTTAAAGATACTCCAAAGTAATGCAGTCTTAGACCATGTCATTTGCAAGTAAATGTTCATAGTTATATGGGTTATATGATCCAACCATAGGACTTCATAATGTTAAATCGACCACGTTTTCTCCTTACATTTGGGTAACATTACTCCTAGTCCGCTATGGACTATACTTGACCTGCGTGTATGGACTAGTCGGTTTATCTCCAGGGCACACACACACTCACACACGTGCCTTCTAGACTTAAGTCTATACATGCGTGCAAATGACAACGTTACGTTTTGTGTATTTGTTTCACAAATTAAGTTTGCATATTTTACTGTTTTTTCTTTTATTTAAAATAAACAAATACATACATACAGAACAGAAAGTTACACAGGCTGGAGTCTGTATTAAAATGCATACATATTGCATGCTTAATAATAACAACAATAACAACAAAAACAACAAATGAAGTTTTTGTGTCAATAATAATTGCTTAAATAAGACACAAGTGCATTTATGTTTAAACAAAATTACTATTTAAATACAGACTATAAATAATTGAAGTTAAATTAAAATAAAAGCACATGAATACACATATTTGTATCATAAAAATTTATTTGTCATTTTTAAGTTTTTGGACAAGAATACATCTACATATTTATTGTATTAAATTTGTTTATTAATATGGTATTGTTGATAAATATTTGATGGGTATTAATAAAAGATATTGTTACAAATTATATTTAAATTGGCATAAATTTCAGATTATTGTTATTACGCAACAATAAGAATCTTATAATCATGATCTGTTATATCAAGGAAATATGCTATGAATTAATAGAAGTGTGGCTAAATATCAACTTTGAAGTCGAAAAGCAATCATTTTAAAGTTGAACCGGATGGTTTATTTAAACAGTTGCAATACAAGAATTTTTTTTAATTTTACTGTACAACAAAATCATTTTTTTTTAATAAAAAGTTTCTAACGAATGATTTTGATAGAAGGCACCAAAAACATACACACGTATAGCGGCGTTTTGAAGTTTACATATCCTTCCCTCTGCACATAGTCATAGTGACTTGGTACAGGAAATCTTATAAGCCTTACGCTTAAGGTATAAAATTTGTTCAGCATTATGTGAGAAACACCACGAGAAAAATTTTTTGTGAAACATTGTAACCCTCAACCTATTCGTGGTATGAGTCGTTTTATCCCTTTCTTAAAAAAGGGGCAAAAACACTCTCCTACAGTTGGCTAAAACGTTCTACAAGTATATTCCTCGTAGTGGTGCAATGCCCTTAAACACATTTTAAGTTTTGGATGACTTTCGGTGATCAAGTTGAGTCTGACTTATGGTAGAATTTCATGCAAAATATTTTTGTAACACGTAAGAAGCTTAAAATATTTCACAAAAATATTCCTCTTAATGTTTTCCATAAAAGTGCTAAATGTAATTTATACTTTAAACGTAAAGCTTACAAGATTTCTTATGCCGGGTCGTTATAATTATCTGCAAAACGAGAGAAATTTAACTCCATCTAAACTTAGTTTCAGATGTGAACTTTCAAAACGCTATTACACAGAATCAGTTGTTAGAACTTTGTCAGTATAAAGTTTAATTTTGTTGTACAGTGTTATGTATTATGACTTATTGATTTTTCCTGGCTTGTTTTAAATAATATAAGTAAGATGGACATAATTAATTTTGTGTATACAGTTTATTTGAAAATTTAATAGAAGCATATATCGTTCGTTAAATTAATATAGAAACGCCATAATTAATTTATTTTTAAATCGAGTTTTTTTGAATATTTCAATAGATGAACCTCTAATCATATGCAAAAACTCGATTTAAAAAATAATGATATAGGGAGTTTCTATATTAATGTAACGATATGCACATATTTTTAAAATTAATTTTCCAAACTACAAAATGAAATCTACGTTTAAATTGAAAAAATACAAAATTTATTATTCTAAAAAGAAACAAAAATGTCAGGTAGAGATTTTGATTTCTATTTCTGTTAGTTTTCCTATTTTCTCTTTTTAGAATTGTAGAATTTTCCCTCCACCTCAATCCACCCACGGCTGTACAATTCTTATTGCGTGACCAAAACAACAATAAAACGAAGGTGCACCGCATCAACAATAAACAAAAAAATATTAAGCGTAAGTAGAAAATCACCCGGAAATTACAGGCATTGTTAAATGCCTCAAATGTATAGAAAGGATTATTTTTACTTTTGGTCTGAAACTATAAACGAAAAAAATGTTAGTCAGACATTGATTTTGCATGTCCATTAGAGAAGCCAGCCAGCCAGTCAGCCAGTCAGCCAGTGACAGGGGGTAGAGAAATAGAAAAAAAATACAACACCAAAACAATAACAGCATATAACAAGAGATAATTGCAATTAAAGCGAATTGTAAAGCATACTTTTAGGTGCAAAAACAATATAAATTCCCTGGTAAATACAAGCATGCACACAAATGCAATTGCCAAAGAGCCAACAACGACAGATTGACAAATTTAAATTTAGATTTAGATTAACAAACACGCAATATGAACTTGAACTGTTGAAATTAATAGATGAAATGACAGGCGATCAGTCAAGCAGTCTGTCAATCAGTCAGTTAGATACACTAGTTTAGAGGAAGGAAATGGGATTTGTGTATTGGAATAAATCTCAACAACAAGGTTATACTGTGGATACGAGGGTTGGAAAGAATTAGTAAATTAAGATATTATAAAACACTAACTGTAACTGTATAAAACTTGAAAAACTTAAAGAAGATGTTATTTTTAAAGTTCTTAAAAAAAGCTCTAATAAATAATGTTCTTGTTTTTACTACCACCATCGTTTTCTTATTTACTAAAACATTTCTATACAATAAATACCCTTAACAGATTTTCTAAGATTTCTATGAGTTTTTGATTGTGGCATTTAATCAAGTGAATTTGTATTTGTGCTTATATGCATGAATGTGTACATCTGTCTATGTCACTGATAAAGTACATTTGTGTACACAATAACAATGATTTCTTCCTTATTGGTTAATACAAAAAGAGACATGTCTTTCCTAAGCTTTCTATATGTCTCTTGTCAAAATTTTCCCATTAAGTTAATCTTTAGGAATACTTATTCTTGTTGTATTTGTAAGCCTTCATATTGAGAGTATATAAATGTCATTGTTTTTAGAGGTTTCATTTGATTCAACTGGCTTAGTTATCGAAATACATGAACATTATTTAATCACTATTGAATGAATCACAGCACGATTGAATAAATGTTCAAATCCATATTGACCATTTAATACGGTGTGTTGCTATTTCTATATATTATTGTTGTTGTTGCTGCTGTATTTATTTGGGATTATATTGTGTGTCTTTTGGTGTTGGTAAGTAATTCGCGTTTGTATCTGTATTTAATGTGAAATTAAATCAAAAGCTTAGTGTCTTCAACACGACAAAGGACAGACAGATATTGAGAAATTGTAGCAGAAAGAGCAAATGAAATTGTTTAAGACAATTTAAAGGCAGTTAATTGAATGGCAACTTTGTTATATGAGATTTATATTTATAGCGATATTAATGAAAATTTTTTTATAGAATTTAAACAGCATAACGAGATGTCTAATGCTTTAAAGTGAAGAAGTTGAAAAGAAATTTATAGTATTTTAAGCTATTTTTTAGAAAGCTTAACAGCCTTTCAACAGGTTTTCAATAAACCTTCTGCTAGCTACTTTTCTTCTTAACTGGTATAAATAGGTCTGAAAAAGAATACATATCATGTTCATAATATTAAAGTAACTTTCTAAAAATATGTTAATTCTTGCTCTAATATTTTCTATTTTTAATATTTTTCCTTTTTTCGTTTCGAAAAGGTGCCCATTAAGCTTCGTAAGCACTCATAAACGATAGCTTTAGAAGCTATTTAATGCTAAACAGCCTAAAACTAGGTCATTTTCAATGATTTTTCCTTTTTAAATATTGTCATTGTCACTGTACTATGCACTAATAACTAATTATAAGCTTAAAGATGTGCAGAAAATTACGATTATATATAATTGGCTCTAGAGAAAAATTACAATAATTTCATAGCGAAATTGGCTTTTATTTATCTTCTAAAAAAGGGAGCAAAAGTTTTACCAAAGAACTTATTATTTTTATAGAGG